>JBBPBX010000848.1:14545-29545 GCA_038048925.1 Garcialebias charrua
CTGGAGACCTGTCCTTGGTGTCTCTGGGACAGACTTGAGACCTTTCCTGGGTGTCTCTGGGATACACTGGAGACCTGTCCTGGGTGTCTCTGGGACAGACTTGAGACCTGTCCTGGGTGTCTCTGGGACAGACTGGAGACCTGTCCTGGGTGTCTCTGGGACAGACTGGAGACCTGTCCTGGGTGTCTCTGGGACAGACTGGAGACCTGTCCTGGGTGTCCCCTGCCTTCACACAAAAGCAGCTGAGATTGGTTCCAGTCATAAACAAGGGAGCACTGTTGATGAGGCAGTGGAGGTGTTCAGCATAAGGTTAAAAACAGATACCACTCTGAACAGTAGGACTACACTTTCCACAGAACAACTGTGTCAACTCAAAACTGTGCCTGTAGTCAACCTACCGGTACTTCACATATGGGGAGCAATATTATCCACATTATTCCTGATTTGGTGCCACTACCCATAATTCATAGCGGAAGACGGTTGTTTACTTCCGCTTGCGTTGCTGATATTGTTAATTATTTAATGACTACGAGGAGTGCCTACAACGGAGGAGCTTCACAGCTTTAAATCCATGGATGCTTATAACCAGTAACAGATTTGTGAAGGACGTCCAAATCTTCATGTTAATAACAGTTCTGGTGACTGGCAGAGTAAGTGATTACAATAATGTACACGTAGATGTCGCTCATAGCTACAGCAGCTAAGCTAATCTTTGCTACAGTAAAGATCGCTGATATTTCTCACATTACTACATTATTTATTTAGCCTATGACTGCCTTTCATACTGAAATTAGTGTTAACAAAATAAATTATTTGTAATTATTGCTCAGTCATAGTATTTAACATTTTACAGTAAATGTCACTGATATTATTTATTTTCCACTATGATCTGCCTTTGTTAATAAAGTTAGTGGTGAAAAGTTACAATTTGGTAACTCCTTTTAATCCATTGGTTAAAAATGTTGTTTTAAACCCTGAAACAAGAACAGCATTTTAATTGTTTTCGTCCTTTGTGTTGTATTTCTGTGTGAGGTACTGAGTCCCAGGAGATGGATGAAACTCCACTTTGTCCAGAAGTTGTGTGCAGTCATGCACCACAGCAACAAATGAGTGAAAATATAATTTTCTATGAATAAGTCAGCTTTTCAAGTACATTTGCTGTTGCTGTGAAACATGCATTGCTAAATGTACGTGCACTTACCTTTAATTTGAATAAAACAGTTGCACCAAGTTTCACCTTCTTTATTTCAATAATTAAGTGTTGTTTAATGTCCAATGATAAGAAGTAGTTTCATTGTGATGTCACCTCTACTAGACAGTATTCTACTGCACATAAATAAAACCTAGATGTAGTGATTGTTCTTTGGCAACTTACCAGTTTAGTGTTTTATTGACATGTACAAAACATAAAAACATGTGTGTTGCTGTATGGTTCCTCCTCCAGGAGGAGACTGATAACGTTTAGAGAAAAAGCTATAAATACAAATTCAAAACAGTTGAAACTGAATACAATATGAGAACTGTGGGTGATTTTATGTATTTCAATGAAAATGATTTGGCTACAGAATAAATACCAGATCAAAAACACTCTTCAACAAGGAATATCTTACAAAAAGATTTGAAGCTCTCGGCCCTGACCTCTCTAAATGATTTTAAGAATCTTTTGGCATCCTGGCAAAAACCATTGCAGATATGTTCTTGTTTTTGATTTTATACATCTACCTTGTGGTGTTTTGCTAGTTTTGATACTTTGCATTTCACTTTCTATTTCTCTCCTATGTTTTTTTTTCTTTTTTTTTTCTGTTGTTTGTTGTTTAAGGAAATTCTACCATTGCTGTTCATCATTCTTTAGTTTGTAGCAGGTCGCTTTTGTAAATGAGCCCTCGAGGCTCAATGAGATTTACCTGACTAAATAAAGGTTGAATGAATGAATGAATGAATGAATGAATGATGGAGACCAGTGCAGTTTCTGATTTTAAACAAACTGGAACAGATTCCTCGTCATGTGGGACCGCCTGATTGGAGCAGCCAACCCCTCAGGAATCCAAGACTGGACCCAGGTCTGGGATCTTTTCTTTGGATGGAACTCAGCCTTTCACTCGTCTGTACCTTAAAAAAAAGATTAGTAAGCATTGTCATGTTTGCATCACAAAGTCTAAAATAAGACCAAGTTTGCTACTCAAAGTAGAAAAAATAAAAACAGTTGCTCCTAACATTTTTACTCATTCACAAAGATATATGTTCAATTTTATATTATATATAAATATACCATTATATACCGCTACCGGTGGCGCAGAGGTTAAGAAGGTGCGCTTGTGATCGGAAGGTCGCCGGTTCAAGCCCTGGTACCGACAACATCAAAGATGTGGGTGGGATAAGTGAAGCGGTCACACTTGTCTCCACCCTCATCTGCCCCACTCTGGGCCCTTGAGCAAGGCCCTTAACCCACACCATCTGCTCCCCCGGGAACCCTAGATATCAGCTCTCTGCTCCACACAGAGAGCTGTGGTTGCTCGGTGGTCTGTGGTTGTGTCAGGAAGGGCATCCGGCGTAAAAACTGCCAAATCTTCGTGCGACCAGTTCGCTGTGGCGACCCCTAACGCAGGGAAAAAAGCCGAAAGAAGAAAAAAAAAAAAATATATATATACCGCTACCGGTGTATGAATGTGTGGATGAATGGGTGGATGGCTGGTACTGTGAAGCGCTTTGGGGCCCCTCATAGGGGGTTGGAAAGCGCTATATAAGTAAGCTCCATTTACCATTTATATTGATTTCAGTAATTTTATCTTAGATTTACTTTAATATTTTTGAATTATTGTGCCAGTTGCTTGTGTCATTACCTGCTGTTCCTCTGCTGCTTCCTCTCAGAGTAAGTGTGTCTGTCAACTTCAGTGTAGGAGACTTGTGTGCAGGCCTTTCTGAAAAAAGAAATAATTCAATAGAACAAATGTTGTAATACCCAAAAGATGAACTTGTGTAACCCTTCAGGAATCCAACACTGGATCCAGGTCTAGGATATTTTCTTTGGATGGAACTCGGCCCTTTACTCATCTGTACCTTTAAATTAGTAAACATTGTCATGTTTGCATCACAAAGTTTAAAATAAGACTCCAAGTTTGCTACTCAAAGTAGAACAAATAAATACAGGTATAAAACTATCCCGAGATTTTTACTAGACTACTTAAGATATGACTGAAGAGAGTCCAGGTTGACAGGATCAGAGACGGTAGTTGAGCTAGGGCTAAAGACAATGACTTCAGTCTTCTCATCGTTAAAACTTTAAAAAAATTGAAGCCATCCAGGTCTTAATGTCATCCAGACATTTTAACAGAGGGTGAATGGAGCGACCACTTGCTGGTTTCACAGGCAGGTAGATCTGACAGTCATCGGCATAACAACGGAATGGAAGACCATGTTTCCTCAGGATGGACCCCAGTGGGAGAAAATAGAGTGACAACAGAAGGGGTCCAAGAATTGAACCCTGTGGGACCCCGCAAGAATGAGGCAATGAGGCGGAGACATTATTACCAACCTTGACACAAAAGCTCCTGCCACTCAGGTATGAATGAGCAGAACCATTCTAATGCAGCACCTGTAATCCAAACCCACTGCTCCAGCGTGAAATAAGGATACTGTGGCCAACAGTATCCAAAGCAACAGTAAGGTAATAATAATAATAATAATTAATTCAATTTATAACGCACTTTTCATTACTGAAAATCTCAAAGTGCTAGGTCCAGGAGTACAAGTACCACAAACTGACTAGAATCATTTGATACCATAATATCGTTACAAACCCTCACTAATGCTGTTTCAGTGCTGTGGAGCTGCTTAAAATCAGACTGAAAAATCTCGAAAATTCTGTTCTCATTCAAAAACTCATTTAATTGAATAAAAACTATTTTCTCCAGGATTTTGGACAAGAAGGGAAGTTTCCAGATTGGTCTGAAATTAGAGCAAGTAGAAGGGTCAAGTCCAGGTTGCTTTATTAACGGATGAACTACTGCATGTTTGAAAACATCGGGGACCACACTTGTCACAATACTACTATTTATAATAGTAAGAACAGCGGGTCCAATCGTGGGTAGTACTTGTTTGAAAAACGACGCAGGAATGGGGTCAGTAGGGGAACCGGAGGGTTTCATCTGACCAACGACCTTGTTTAAAAATGGGAGTGAAATGGGTTCAAACTGTTTGAAGACAGCTGAGCAAGTTGTGGACTGGGGTATGGTTGACCTAATCAACTCTACTTTGTCAGCAAAGTATCTGGTAAAGTTGTTGCAGATGTCAACAGAGGCCTCCATGCTAGCAGACCGAGGTACGTTTAAAATGGAATTTACAGTATTAAAAAGAACACTGGGATTATGACAGTTTGAAGTGATAATTTGGGAGAAGACTTTGGAACGAGTTACCTCTGCTCATCAGACAGGCCCCCTCCCTCTCGGTTTTCAAATCCCACATAAAAACTTACTACTATTCTGTTGCTTTCAAAAACAGATGATCTGTGTTTGAACCTGTGTCCTTCACTCATGTTAGTCGTTATATTTATTATATGTGACATTTTTATGTCTATACTGTATTCTGATTTTACTCCATTTTGTATTTTTGCTTTGTGCGTTACCTGTTTTTCTGTTTGTACAACACTTTGGTTGGCCTGGTCGCTGTCCTAAGTGCTCTATAAATAAAATGGTATGGTGTGGTATGGTAACATTAGAAAAAATAGCACTCTTTGTGTGTATGGGATGTCCATCCGTGAAGTCAGGCTAATCGATCACCAACCAAAATTTCCAGTGCAACCATCACAGATACCCCACATGCTATGCTGAAACATAACCAGAACATGAACCAGTCAGTGGCCGTGTCATAACTTAGGGTCAATGTCTGGAGACCAGCAAAGTTCATTTTTGGAGTTCAGTTAAATGTACAGTGAGATATTTTTTCTTGTATGAAATGTTCCAGGCCCTCAGCCTGGATAAGGTTCCACACAGGAGGTTTTGTAAGACGTGATGAGATCAATTGTTGGACGTTTTTCAGGACCTGAGGAGACCAGTTATTGGAGGTTTCTCAGATCATGATGATGCTAGTTGTTTGAGGTTATGGAAGACCTGAGGATACCAGTTGGAGGTTCTGGAGAACCCAAGGAAGCCAGTTGTAGGATGTTTTGAAGGACCTGAGGAGGTCAGTTGTTGGAGGTTTTTCAGGACCTGGTGAGACCAGCTGTTGGAGGTCAAGCAGGGCCTAATGAGACTAGTTGTTGGAGGATTTGGATTACCTGAGTAGACCAGTTGTAGGATTTGGATTACCTGAGAACATCAGTTGGAGGATTTGGATTACCTGAGAACATCAGTTGGAGGATTTGGAGTACCTGAGGATACCATTTGTTGGAGGTTCAGAAGGACCTGAGTAGACCAGTTGTTGGAGATTCTTTTAGTTAATCTAGTTGTAGGATTGTAGATGTTCCACATCTCTGGCTGTTCTGTTGGACTTTTTTTACATTTAGGAGCAGAAGATTTTTTTAGAACCTGCTAAACTTTTCTGCTTTGATTAGGCTTTTCCAGATGTGTAAGCTGTCCATGCCAGTGTCATGAATGCACCCCCATACCATCAGAGAAGCATGCTTTTGAACTGTGAGCTGATAACAGGCTGCACGGTCCCTCTTTAGTATACAAGATGTGGAGTCCATTGTTTCTAAAAGAAATGTGATCATCTGACCACTTTAACAATGTTCAGTCAGCTTTTCTGGACGGTTTCAAACATCTAGATGAGCTGACTGAACATTCTTGGATTTGTACCTGGATTTTTGAGCATGAACTTTGAGGTTCTCCACTTTGCCTCATTCTGTTTTTAAATGGTCTTAAGTTCAGGAGACGACTTCTCCAGATGATGTTCACATCTGGCTCCTTCTTTGTCTGATAGAGCTTTAAGCAGCAGCTGTGGAGGAACTGTGTTTACAGACGTCATCTGTGGATGTCTTCCAGAGACCAGGACAGAACCAGACATGGTTTTAGTGCAAAGGCCCCTGAGGGCCCCAGGTCCACGTCCATCCAATACTGACTTTCAGTCTCGTCCTTTGAGCTCAGAGATTTTTACAGATTCTTATAATCTGTTGATGAGATCATGAACTGAATATTCAAAGTTCTTCCATCTTTCCTCTGAGGAACATTTTTCTATTATTTTCCACTATTTTAGATTCAGTTTTTACAGACTGGTGAATCTCAGCCCATCGTTATTTTTTCCATACTAGTTCTCTTACTGACCTGTTACAAATTAATCTACCGGTAATTGGTTTTAACATTATCCTCCAGATGTTTCTTAGTTTTACTTTTACAGCCTTTTGCTGCCTTTGCAGCAACTTTTTTTGAGTTGGGTTTGGAAATAGTAAAAATGAGTGAAAATAAAAAGTAGCAGTATTACGTTATTTTTCCCCCCTTTTGTTCCAAACAAAGATTTCAGTGCATTGTACTATAAGCATGAGCAAAACCAAAAGAAAAAATATTGGTGACGTGAATAAAGTACTGCTGACATGAAGCCCATTGTATCACAGATCTCACTGAGCCTTGTTCCGTGTGACGTCACATATAAATGTCTTATTTACTGAGATTTTATTAAAAAAAATTAATAAATACTTAACAAGAACAAGCTGATTTTTGTCTTTCTTTACAAATGAGAAGTTCTAAGTACTTGCATGTGTTTAAGTACTCAACACTCAAAAAGTGTTTAATACAAAAGCAACTGGACTTTATAAAGTCCAGCAGTTTTTGTATTGAACGTTTTTGATTTGATCATGTCCTGGATGATGGAGAATCTTCACCAGCATGGTACTCAACACTGCGTACCTCAAGCCCAGCCACGTTTGCAGAGCTGCTGTGAGGGAGACCCCCCACCCTCTCCTCTGGTCTCTCTTTGACCTGCTCAAGTTGTCAGAGGAGAATTTATTGAAAGAAATTCCCACACCTTTTCATGAAACGATGAATGGAATTCCTCAAGCAGTTTTTCTATTTGACCGTAAAGGAAAGCTGCAGACGTCTTTCATCTCCCTTTTGTTTTCACCCACTTTTACCTTTTCTTTGGACCTTGTCCAAACATTTGTTTCAAATTTTTCTTCTTTTTTCTCTCCTTGAATCTCTGGTGCATTGACGTTCAAGTTTAGACCTGTAAGTTTTGATAAGAACCTGAAATCTGATGAACAAATGGCCTGTTTTCAGTGAAGGCCAGCTTCTTTCAGGTACATGTTTAAGCCAAAGTCAAGCCCTTTTTAAATCGTCCGTACCTGAAAAGTCCATTCCTGCTTTTTCAGTTTCAGGCTTCACAGCTGTAACTGTTGGAACCCCCAATTCTTCCTCGGCTTCTTCAGCTTGTCCAAAATGCTACGGACATCTCATCACCTGTTTCATTCTCTCTCCATTGATTTTCCAGTCTGTTTAAGATTCATTTTAAAAATTTGTTTGGTTTTGAAGCTTTTAATGTACTTGACCCACCTTATGTATCTGACAGCTTTCACATTTTAGTTACATGTTCTGAGGTGTACATTTAAGCCTTGGGGTGATCATGTAGGATTCCTAGGTTTTCCAGCCACACTCAGTCTCTCCACAGCTGCAAACCATCATTAATGAGCCACCACTCCACACCTGCTGCAGATGGGGAAGGACTGCTCTGCTGAGCAGATGAGCTCCTGCCAGATGTTGTCAAGGTGCTGGACATTACCTACTCATTCTTTGAATCTCTCAAGACCTCCGCGCTCCTCATGGCTCTCCTGTGGATGGATATTGTCCCTTCAAACAAGGAAACAAGTACCTGAAACAACAACGCTCTACCAAGGTTCAAGGTCCTTTATTATCATTCTCATCACATGTAGTACATGAGGTGGAGTGAAATTATGTACACAGGGTCCCAGTTACATCCAACAAAAGCAACAATTTAAATTGTAAAATAAACAGTAATAACGAGCTAAGATATAAACTAAGAAATGCACTAAACATTAATAGTGCAAAACAATATGCCAAACAACAGCAGCACGATCATGAGTCTGTGTGAGCACTGAGCAGATGAGTATGAATGAACACAGGAACAACCTGCTCCTCTCTTCTCTGATACTCACATCCTCTGATCATCAACGCTCTCACAGAAACCTAGGACCTTCTTTCCTCCTCCTCTCTGGCCTCATCTACAAATGCAACAGTAAGAAATAATGATCTACTGTTTATCAGCCATCGCTGCAAACCAGCCAATAGAGAGGACAAGCCAGTGTATCTCTTGTGCCGGTCCCCAGCCCAGGTAAATGGTGAGGATTGTGTCAGGAATGGCATCTGACGTAAAACACTTTTGCCAAAACTATAATGCGAGTTCCTCAAAGTGAAACCATACCGGATCGGTCAAGGCCCGGGTTAACAACGTCTGCCACCGGTGCTGTTGACAAACAGGGTGCCGGTGGAAATTGTGCTGCTGTTAGTCAAAGACAACGAGGAGGGAAATGTGTCAGGAGACAGAGGGAGAAGAGGAAAGTGAAGAATGTAGGACTGAGGGTTGCAACTCTAAATGTGGGGACAATGACAGACAAAGGTAGAGAGCTGGCTGACATGATGCAGAGAAGGAAGGTAGATGTTTTATGTGTCCAAGAGACCAAGTGGAAGGGCAGCAAAGCTCTCAGCAATGCTCTCAGCAATGGAGCAGGGTTCAAACTGTTTTATCCATCCATCATTCTCTTCTGCTTATCCGGGGTCGGGTCGCGGGGGTAGCAGCCTAAGTAGGGAGGCCCAGATTTCCATCTCCCCAGCCACTTGGAGCAGCTCCTCCGGGGGAATCCCAAGGCGTTCCCAGGCCAGCCGAGAAACATAGTCCCTCCAGCGTGTCCTGGGTCTTCCTCTGGGTCTCCTCCCGGTGGGACATGCCCGGAACACCTCACCAGGGAGGCGTCCAGGAGGCATCCTAACCAGATGCCCGAGCCACCTCAACTGGCTCCTCTCGATGTGGAGAAGCAGCGGCTCTACTCCGAGTCCCTCCCGGATGACTGAGCTTCTCACCCTATCTCTAAGGGAGAGTCCAGCCACCCTGCGGAGAAAACTCATTTCAGCCGCTTGTATCCAAGATCTTGTTCTTTCGGTCACAACCCAAAGCTCATGACCATAGATGAGGGTGGGAACGTAGATCTACTGAAAAATTGAGAGCTTTGCCTTTGGACTCAGCTCTCTCTTCACCACGACAGACCGGTACAGCGCCCGCTTCACTGCGGACGCTGCACCTATCCGCTTATCGATCTCACGCTCCAGTTTTCCCTCATTTGTGAACAAGACCCCGAGATAATTAAACTCCTCCACTTGGGGCAGGACCTCCTCCCCAACCTGGAGAGGGCACTCTACCCTTTTCCGGCTCAAGACCATGGCCTCGGATTTGGAGGAACTGATCCTCATCCCGGTCGCATCACACTCGGCTGCAAACCGCTCCAGTGAAAGTTGTAAATCACGAGCTGATGAAGCCAGTAGGACCACATCATCTGCAAAAAACAGAGAAGCGATTCTAAGGCCACCCAACAGATCCCCTCAACAGCATTGTGATGAAACTCAAGATGTGACAGTATCTATCTCTTTGACTGTTTTCTTAAGGCACTGTATTGAAAGCCTGACTCATCATAATCGGTTAGTATATCAATTGACTGTATAGACAGTCAGAGAGTCTTTATTGTCATTTGCACCGCATGTGGTACATGTGATGAAAACGAGATTATGTACACGGGGTCCCAGTTACATCCAACAACAAATGCAAGAGAAAAACAGTAATAACATCTAGAACTAACTAAGAAAAACATCAACTAGTAATACACTAAGCCTAATATAGTGGGAATAAACAGCAGCACGAACATGAGTTTGTATGAGCAGATGGTCACAGATGAACACAGCAACAACAGAAAACAGATCAGCATCAGTCATCCATCCATCCATCCATTTTCTTCCGCTTATCCGGGGTCGGGTCGCGGGGGTAGCAGCCTAAGTAGGGAGGCCCAGACTTCCCTCTCCCCAGCCACTTGGAGCAGCTCCTCTGGGGGAATCCCAAGGCGTTCCCAGGCCAGCCGAGAAACATAGTCCCTCCAGCGTGTCCTGGGTCTTCCTCTGGGTCTCCTCCCGGTGGGACATGCCCGGAACACCTCACCAGGGAGGCGTCCAGGAGGCATCCTAACCAGATGCCCGAGCCACCTCAACTGGCTCCTCTCGATGTGGAGAAGCAGCGGCTCTACTCCGAGTCCCTCCCGGATGACTGAGCTTCTCACCCTATCTCTAAGGGAGAGTCCAGCCACCCTGCGGAGAAAACTCATTTCAGCCGCTTGTATCCGAGATCTTGTTCTTTCGGTCATAACCCAAAGCTCATGACCATAGATGAGGGTGGGAACGTAGATCGATCGGTAAATTGAGAGCTTTGCCTTTTGACTCAGCTCTCTCTTCACCACGACAGACCGGTACAGCGCCCGCTTCACTGCGGACGCTGCACCTATCCGCCTATCGATCTCACGCTCCAGTTTTCCCTCATTCGTGAACAAGATCCCGAGATACTTAAACTCCTCCACTTGGGGCAGGACCTCCTCCCCGACCCGGAGAGGGCACGCTACCCTTTTCCGGCTCAAGACCATGGCCTCGGATTTGGAGGAACTGATCCTCATCCCGGCCGCATCGCATTCAGCTGCAAACCGCTCCAGTGGGGCAAAGAGTGAGTGTGCTGGGTGAGTGAGGTCTTTCATGATGCAGGTGGCTCTTTTCCTGCATCTGGAGGTGTAAATGTCTGTGATTGTGGGGAGACTGACTCCAACAGACTTCTGTGCAGCCTTCACCACTCTCTGTAGAGCTTTCCTCTCTTCAACTGTGCAGCCTCCATGCCACACGTTGATGCTGGAGCACAGGACGCTCTCCACTGCACACCTGTAGAACGAGGTGAGAACTGGGCTGCTCAGACCAGCTCGTCTCAGCCGTCTGAGGAAGTAGAGTCTCTGATGACCTTTCTTGATCAGGCTGGTGGTGTTGTTGCTCCAGCTGAGGTTATCATTCATGTGTACACCCAAGTATTTGTAGCTGGAGACCACTTCCACTGCAGACCCACCTATTTTCAGTGGGGCATGGGTGTGTTTGTTCCTTCTGAAGTCCACAATCATCTCCTTTGTCTTCTTCACATTCATGTGAAGATTATTCTCTTTGCACCAGCTCTCCAGGTGTTCCACCTCCTGTCTGTAGCTGGACTCATCATTGTTTGTGATGCATCCCACCACCGCTGTATCATCTGCAAACTTAACAATATGACAGCCTGGAAGTGTGGCTGTACAATCATATGTGAGCAGAGTGAACAGAAGGGGGCTCAGCACACATCCCTGAGGAGAGCCAGTGCTGAGGGTTATGGTGGAGGAGGAGAAGTTGTGGATCTTCACGGACTGTGGTCTGTCTGTTAAGAAGTCTAGTACCCAGTTACAAATAGAGGGGCTTAGTCCAAGTGTAGATAGTTTGTCTATCAGAGTTTGGGGGATCATGGTGTTGAAGGCAGATGTTAAGTCCACAAAGAGCAGACGCACGTGGAGGAGACAGGAGGCTGTGGCTGAGTTGTTAGGGCAGTCGTCCTCCAATGCAAGAGTTGGGGTTCGATTCCACCAGCAGTCACATGCCGAAGTATTCCTGGGCAAGACAATAACCCCTCATTGCCTCCGATGTTTGTCCCATCAGTTTATGAATGTGATCTAGCACTGAATATTATTTGTATAGATATAGTAGAGTGCTATATGAATGGGTAAATGAGGCACATATTGCAATGTAAAGCACTTGAGTATCTCAATAAGAAAGAAAGGTGCTACATAAGTACAGTCCATTTACCATTTATAGTCCGTTGAGTGTATTATCCATCCTCCCTGGGCTTCCACTTTACCATGGTGGAGGGGTTAGATTGTCCCAATTATCCTAGGAGCGATGCCGTCAGGGGCTTCATGCCCCTATTAGGGTCACCCAAGGCAGACAGGTCTTAGGTGAAGGACCAGAAAAAGTGCAGCCCAGCGATCCCTTGTGATGAGAAAAATCAATGGAAACAATGTTCCCTCGCCTGGACGTGGGTCACCGGGCCCCACTCTGAAGCTGGGCCTGGAGGTGGGGCATACTGGCAAGAAGAGACTTGGGTCCCCTTTCCCATGGGCTCACCACCTGTGAGAGGGGCCAAAGGGGTTGGCTCCAATGTGGGATGGGCGGTGGCAGAGGCCAGGAACCTTGACAGTCTGATCCTCATCTACAGAAGCTGGCTATTGGGACGCTGAATGTCACCTCTCTGGTGGGGAAGGAGCCTGAGCTGGTGTGTGAGGTTGAGAGGTTCTGGCTAGAAATAGTCGGACTCACTTCGACACACAGGCACCGGTTTCGTTGAGAGGGGTTGGACACTCTTCCACTCAGGAATAGCTCCTGGTGAGAGGCGCTGAGCAGGAGTGGGCAAATTTGTTCCCCCCATCTTGGTGCCTCTACGTTAGGGTTCACCCCGGTGAATGAGAGGGTAGCCTCCCTCCACTATACTTGTGGGGGGATGGGTACCGACTGTTGTTTGTGCTTATGCACCAAACGGCACCACAGATTACCCACCATTTTTAGAATTCTTGGAGGGGATACTGGAGAGTGCGCCTCTTGGGAACTCCCTTGTTCTGCTGGGGGACTTCAATGTTCACATGGGCAATGAGAGTGAGACCTGGAGGGGTGTGGTTGGGAGGAACGGCCCCCCTGATCTGAACCCGAGTGGTGTTCTGTTGTTGGACTTCTGTGCTCATCATGGATTGTCCATAACGAACACTATGTTCAAACATAAGGGTGTCCATATGTGCTCTTGGCACCAGGACACCCTAAGCCGCAGTTGTCATCTCATCTGATCTGCGTCCACATGTCCTGGACACTCGGGTGAAGAGAGGGGCGGAGCTGTCAACTGACCACTACCTGGTGGTGAGTTGGCTCCGATGGTGGGGGTGGATGCCAATCAGACCTGGCAGCACAAACGTATTGTGAGGGTCTGCTGGGAACATCTGGCACAGTCTCCCGTAAGACGGAGCTTTAACTCCCGCCTCCGGGAGAGCTTTGAACACGTTCTGGGGGAGGTGGGGAACATTGAGTCCGAGTGGGCCATGTTCCACGCCTCTATTGTCGAGGCGACTTATCGGAGCTGTGGCCGCAAGGTTGTTGGTGCCTGTTGTGGTGGTAACCCTCAAACTTGGTGGTGGACACTGGTGGTGAAGAATGCTGTCATGCTGAAGAAGGAGTCCTATTGGGCCTTTTTGGCCTGTGGGACCCTGGAAGCAGCTGATGGGTACCAGCAGTCCAAACGGCATGCAGCTCAAATGGTCGCTGAGGTAAAAACTTGGGCATGGGGGGAGTTCAGAGAGGTCATGGAGAATGACTTTCGTAATGCTTTGAGGCGATTCTGGTCCACCATCCGACATCTCAGGGGGAAAGTGGTACAATCTGGTTTGATTTCTCCACAGTAATCACATTTTTTGAAGTTCTATTTTCATGGGTTTCATGAGCTGGAAGCCCAAATTATGTAAAAATAAACAAATAAATACTTGAAATCATTCAAACTGTGGGCCCTGAATCTATCAACTATTGAAGATCACGTTTTTGAATGGAATTATGGAAGTTAAACAACTTTTTCATGATATTCTAATTTTTTGGAAATGGTCTGTATATCTGAACTTAGAACATTTTTGTTCAAGCAGACTTTTATGACCAACCATCTCTCTGGTGCTTTTGTCTTTCTGTGAATCGTTGACTTAGTTTTATTCTAAATGTCTTAGTTTTTTTTACTGTAAGCACTTCATCCTCTCTTACTTGTTGTGAAGAGCACTGTAAACAAATGGTGATGTCTGTCTTTCTTTCTTTCTTCTCCACTTTTAAAGCTCTGCTCACTTCCTCTAAGATTTAAACGCACGTTTGCTTCAAGTGGTTTGAGTATGAAAGGAAGTTGTGGTAACCATAGAAACGGAGCATGTTCACCTGTTTTCGGCGGTCACACATACACCATGACGTCAGCAGTGTGTCTTTAGCATGCTCAGTGATGCTTTTTTCTGTTGCCACAAGACAGCAGCTTCCTGCCGGCAAGGACAGGCAGGGCTGACATCGTACTTCTAGGAAACGTCAAAGAACTCCAAAAATCTGATGCTTTTGTCACATTACAGACCCAACAGGAAGTTTGCAAACGAAACGTGCTCAGGTCATAGTTTACCAACCAGCTGTGTTGAATTACTTTTGATTATCAGTTTAGATGTTTTGAGCTTGCATTTAGATTGACTGCACAACTTTCTGGTTTTAGATTTTATCACCTGCTGGTGAGTTTCCGGTGTTAACGTGCATCTGAAAGCAGAGACGATGTTTAATTCAAGCATGAACTGATGTGAAATCTTCTCATCAGCATTCTTGTGTTTGCAGTGCAATATTTTGCTAAACTAATCCATTTCACCTGTTTAATATTAAATTAATTAAAGTGTTCATATAGTTTACAACTAAAGCTTACCCTTGAAAAGTCAAGCAGGAATGTAGTTCATTTTATTCATTTCAACTTCACCACTTGCTCTTGTCGAGGGCGGACGCTTTTAACCTCCTCTCCCTTTTCCGCTTTGCTTTGTTGCTCTGTCCTGTCTGTGAAACTGCTTCTGAGCCCCTCTACATATCTTCCAAACCATAATTTTGTGGATCTAGTCAGTTGGTCTCTCAACACAATGGACAACATTTTAAGACGAGCTGAACTCCCTGGACGACACGTTCTGCTGTCGATCGAGGACACAAAAACTGCATATAATTGGATTTATGATGACAGATTTCCTGTTTTTGGAATTATCTGGTTCCTGGTTTATCAACATACAGTACAAAGAAGACGTCCGCAGCTAATCTGGCCTGGTCAGGTTGCCGATTATGTGAAATTTTGCTCCATGTCTCGTGCACCCAGACTCTATTGTTAAGTGGACTGGATCGCAAATTGGATGTGATTTTTGAGAATCACGGGCAAAATATG
>JBBPBX010000848.1:34545-48137 GCA_038048925.1 Garcialebias charrua
CCCCAAAATACATTAAAGACTGGTTCATCCCAAAGATCCAGTCCCCCGGCACAAACAGAGTAATATTGTGTATGTTGTTCAGTGTCAGGAGGGTGATCAGTCTTATATCGGGGAAACTAAACAGCCACTGGCCAAAAGGATGGCCCAGCACAGAAGATCAACATCATCAGGTCAGGACTCTGCGGTCTACACTCATCTCCAGGCCAGCGGTCACTCTTTCAGGGATGAAGATGTTCACATCCTTGATAGAGAGGAACGATGGTTTGAGAGAGGAGTAAAGGAGGCCATCTTTGTGAAAAGAAACCGTCCATCATTAAACAGAGGTGGAGGCCTCCGGGTTCAACTGTCCCCCTCTTACAATGCTGTTATTGCTAGTATCACTCAGCCCTCTGTGAATAGCAAACAACCATCAGGGTGCTAACGATCCATCGTTAGGCTGATGGTCCTCCTTGATCATGTGAGCAGCTGGTTTCGGCTGTCATCAGCCAACTGGTTGATCCACTGTGAGAGGGTGCTATTTATAAGACTGAGCTGAATACAGCTTCTCAGACTGAGGAAGTCTTTCGGACGAAAGACGAAACGTTTCTACAATTTTTTTGCTTTGTTTTGTTTTGTTTTTTGAATGTCCAGAGGACCAGACTTAGCTTTTTTGGATTTTTCTACCTGGATTATAGAGCATGCATCAGGGCATCTACCTAAAAAATCTAATGTTCAGTCTAAGACCCAATGTGTTCATGCACTTTGCTTGGTTTACTTCGTGATATTTTATCCTGATTGACCTTTTGATCTTGACCTTGTTGTTGACAAACAAAAATACTTTATTTAAAAAACTGACATCCAAACACTGTGTAGCATTTTAATTTGCTTTATGTATACTGTATATGTTGCAGCAAACCCAGATTTTTCTGGAGTGATAGACAAGAGGAGTTGGAAAATATTGATTTTTCTTTTCTGGTCCTGTTTCCTCTGTGAACTGGGATTTGGGTGGATGGAAAGTCGGATGGATGGATAGATGGATGAATGCATTGATGGATGCATGGATGGATAGACAGTTGGATATATGGATGGATGAATGCATTGATGAATGGATGGATTGATGGATGTATGTATGGATGGATGGATGGATGGATGAATGCATTGATGGATGGATGGATGGATGGATGCATGGATGGATGGATGGGTGGATGATGGATGGATGGACAGTTGTATAGATGGATGCATTGATGATGGATAGATGAATGGATGGATGGATGGTTGGATGGATGGATTGGCAGGTGAGCAGATGGATGGATGTATGGACAGACAGATGGATGGACCTGTCTTGTTCATCCTTCTGTGGTCCAATGCATGTGTGTGTTTTCACATCATATCTTTTATCAGAGCTTGATATAACTGGAACTGGACCCGTGTGTGAGAGACAACAACTTGTGTTTTTTTACATTCACTGTTTACATTTATTAATACGGTTTACATTTACACTACTTTTATCTATACTACTGCAGATACATATATAGCATTCTCTGACCAGCCTTATTTAAGGATACCCAATGTGCCTTACTTCATATGCCACTTTGCCTCTATACCAACATCAACTACCTCATACATATACTGTGTACATTAACTCATATGCTGCTGTGCCACTCTTTGCAAATGTCAATGCTAGAACCTTCAGTTTATTTTATAGATATACTTTTTATACTTTTTATACTACTATGTAAAAACTCAGGACAGTATTACACTTTTATTATTTCATTTTATGCTTATGTTCATTGGGTGTTTGGTGTTTCAGTGTTGGTGTAAATTTTCATACTTTTATACTATTATGAAAAACTCAGGACAGTGTTACACTTTTACTATTTTATGCTTATGTTTATTAAATGTTTTAGTGTTTAGTGTTTAGATGGTTACTGTTGCACCGAGGGACTGAGAGAAACGCAATTTCGGTCCTGTGTATGTCCTGTACATATTGCAGTTCTGACAATAAAGTTGATTTTGACTTTGACTTTGTGTGAGACAACAACGTGTGTGAGACAACAACGTGTGTGAGACAACAACA
The DNA here is from genome assembly GCA_038048925.1 of Garcialebias charrua. Classification (NCBI taxonomy): domain Eukaryota; kingdom Metazoa; phylum Chordata; class Actinopteri; order Cyprinodontiformes; family Rivulidae; genus Garcialebias; species Garcialebias charrua. The sequence goes on from JBBPBX010000848.1 coordinate 36,602, forward strand.
TGTGTGAGTCAACAACGTGTGTGAGACAACAACGTGTGTGAGACAACAACGTGTGTGAGAAAACAACGTGTGTGAGTCAACAACGTGTGTGAGACAACAACGTGTGTGAGACAACGTGTGTGAGACAACAACGTGTGTGAGACAACAACGTGTGTGAGACAACAACGTGTGTGAGACAACAACGTGTGTGAGTCAACAACGTGTGTGAGACAACAATGTGTGTGAGACAACAATGTGTGTGAGACAACAATGTGTGTGAGACAACAATGTGTGTGAGTCAACAACGTGTGTGAGACAACAATGTGTGTGAGACAACAATGTGTGTGAGACAACAATGTGTGTGAGACAACAACGTGTGTGAGTCAACAACGTGTGTGAGACAACAACGTGTGTGAGTCAACAACGTGTGTGAGACAACAATGTGTGTGAGACAACAATGTGTGTGAGACAACAATGTGTGTGAGACAACAACGTGTGTGAGACAACAACGTGTGTGAGACAACAACGTGTGTGAGACAACAACGTGTGTGAGACAACAACGTGTGTGAGACAACAACGTGTGTGAGACAACAACGTGTGTGAGCAACAACGTGTGTGAGACAACAACGTGTGTGAGACAACAATGTGTGTGAGACAACAATGTGTGTGAGACAACAACGTGTGTGAGACAACAACGTGTGTGAGACAACAACGTGTGTGAGACAACAACGTGTGTGAGACAACAACGTGTGTGAGACAACAATGTGTGTGAGACAACAATGTGTGTGAGACAACAATGTGTGTGAGACAACAACGTGTGTGAGACAACAACGTGTGTGAGACAACAATGTGTGTGAGACAACAACGTGTGTGAGACAACAACGTGTGTGAGACAACAATGTGTGTGAGACAACAATGTGTGTGAGTCAACAACGTGTGTGAGACAACAATGTGTGTGAGACAACAATGTGTGTGAGACAACAATGTGTGTGAGACAACAACGTGTGTGAGTCAACAACGTGTGTGAGACAACAACGTGTGTGAGTCAACAACGTGTGTGAGACAACAATGTGTGTGAGTCAACAATGTGTGTGAGACAACAATGTGTGTGAGACAACAACGTGTGTGAGACAACAACGTGTGTGAGACAACAACGTGTGTGAGACAACAACGTGTGTGAGACAACAACGTGTGTGAGACAACAACGTGTGTGAGACAACAACGTGTGTGAGACAACAACGTTTGTGAGTCAACAACGTGTGTGAGACAACAACATTTTGCGGCCAGCGTTAAACACATTCCATCAGAAGGTGAGATCATTACCTGTATGTGGGTGAATAAAAGTAGGTTAGGGAGGAGTTGGGAAAAATAAAGAAGCACTTCATCAGCAACTCTCACTGTGTAAAGAAAGCTTAGCTCCACAAAAACTGTTGAGCTTTGACTCTAAGCCACAGTCTTCAGGCTTCTGCCCCGATGAAAGAACTCCCACTGTTCATACGAGCAGGTATTACAGCTGTCATGTACACACAAGGATGTAAAACTACTCTCAGGTACGAGGCACCACACACGTCTCAAAAATAAATACACCAAACTGGTTTGTGTGTTAGTCTTGTAGGCTCATCCTTTTGGATCAGATCAGTGAATGTTGTGCTGCTACACTATTTATCACTATTTATCACCATTTATCACCATTTATCACCATTTATCACTATTTATCACCATTTATCACCATTTATCACCATTTATCACTATTAATCACTATTTATCACCATTTATCACCATTTATCACTATTTATCACTATTTATCACTATTTATCACCATTTATCACAATTTATCACCATTTATCACTATTAATCACTATTTATCACTATTTATCACCATTTATCACTATTTATCACTATTTATCACCATTTATCACCATTTATCACCATTTATCACTATTTATCACTATTTATCACCATTTATCACTATTTATCACTATTTATCACTATTTATCACCATTTATCACCATTTATCACTATTTATCACTATTTATCACTATGTATCACTATTTATCACCATTTATCACTATTTATCACTATTTATCACTATTTATCACCATTTATCACCATTTATCACTATTTATCACCATTTATCACTATTTATCACCATTTATCACCATTTATCACTATTTATCACCATTTAGCACCATTTATCACCATTTATCACTATTTATCACTATTTATCACTATCACCATTTATCACTATTTATCACTATTTATCACTATCACTATTTATCACTATTTATCACTATTTATCACTATTTATCACTCCAACTGGGCTTTTTGCCAGCACTGGGTACATTTTAGTTTTTTTTAGTTTTTTAATAGGAGTAAAGTAAAGTCAAAGTCAAAAGTCAAAGTCAACTTTATTGTCAGATCTGCAATATGTACAGTGCAGGACATACACAGGACCGAAATTGCGTTTCTCTCAGTCCCTCGGTGCAACAGTAAACATCTAAACATTGAAACACTGAAACATATAATAATAGACATAAGCATAAAATAGTAAACCTAACACTGTCCTGAGTTTTTTGCATAGTGGTATAAGAGTATGAAAATTTACACCAACTCTAAAACTAAAACATTAAACATTTAATGAACATAATATTGTCCTGAGTTTTTGCATACTAGTATAAAAAAAGAGTATAAAAAGTATAACTAAAATAAACTAAAGGTTTCTAGCATTGACATTTGCAAAGTGGCAAAGCAGCGTATGAGTCAATGTACACAGTATATGTATGAGGTAGTAGTTGATGTTGTTATAGAGGCAAAAAGTGGCATATGCAGTAAGGCACATTGGGCATCCCTAAATAAGACCGTTCAGAGCACACTGTATATGTACCAGCAGTGGTGTAGACAACAACGTGTGTGAGTGAGTCAACAACGTGTGTGATTGAAACCAGATTATGTTACACTGACTGATTATTAATCACCATCCTTTACTTTTATTTGTTCTTAAATCATTCATAAGATACAGGGCTGCACTTGTGAGAGCCGATGACACACACCTTAACCACAAAAGTACATACAGGTAATTAAATACACACAAGTACACACACACACACAAGTTTTATGTTAAGCTTTTATGTGTATTAGATAACACGTACCAAAGAAAATGTGCCAAACACCCACACTCCAGTTCCCATGGGATTCTTGCTCTGCATGTGTGTGTGTGTGTGTGTGTGTGTGTGTGTGTGTGTGTGTGTGTGTGTGTGTGTGTGTGTGTGTGTGTGTCAAGGTGGATGAAAACAGCCGAAACCGGAAACTGCTGCAGCATGCCGATGCCAGTCCTTGATCACACCCATATTTGTTTTATGGACTCTTAATAAGACCATCCCACACGTTATTGATTTTATTATGGTACAAAGCAGCAGCTGCACAAAACCAACAGTCACACCACCTTTCACACACTTTTCAGCTGAAAAAACATAAAAGTATCCTAAAGCAATGCTGGAAATTCAACAGTGACTCATTATTGAACTTTGACAGTTATCATTTAAAGCCTTTGACTAAAGGAGCCCATGTAGGTTCAGTTATGAGCAAAATGATTCATAAATGTGATCATTTATGCAAAAAAAAATTCATTAAGTGAACCCTCACAGTGTTGATGGTCTCTGAGTTTCAGTTCTGTGAATGCTGAGTCAGCTGAAAAATAGCACTACAGATGTGCTGCTAGGTCAGAAGGAGGTGTGCAGAACAAGTGACAGATGATTTTGAGGTGCATCAAGGATTACATCTGAGCATCCATTCATTTGCAGTGGTAACGGATAGGCTGACAGGGGTTCCCATGCTTTGTAGTGAGAGTGGGGAGTAGGTGGAAGACAGGCTGAAGAGGCTGAAGTACTGTATGCTCTGGGAATAAAAGGGAATGAAAGAGAGAAGAAGCAAACATAATCTATGTGAGTGAATGAGAGGAACACATGTGGGCCAGTGAAGTTGTAAACAATGGACCTTAAGACCAGAAGAATTTCGGATGTTAACGACAAATGATGTTGAATATGAAGCTGCCAGAGAGGAATAGGAAGATGAATAAAACAAAGTGGAGGTTCAGGGTTCAGGACAAGCGTCATCTGCTTCGACCGGCTGGGTTTGGTAGGAACAGATACACAATGGCAGGTCAAGAATCACATGTTAAGATAGAAATAGTATCAAATGAAAACTATTCAATTTTGCACCTGCCACGGGTGTCCCCCAAGGCTCTGTCCTCGGACCCCTCCTCTTCATCATTTACCTCCTTCCTCTAGGTCACATCTTCCGGAAATACAGCGTCCATTTCCACTGCTATGCTGATGACACGCAGCTCTACTTGTCATCAAAACCTAACTCCACCCACCCACCCTCCATCCTCACCGACTGTCTCAATGAGCTAAATCACTGGTTTTCTAACAATTTCCTTCAACTAAACAGTAACAAAACAGAAATCATTCTTGTTGGTACCAAAAACTCTATTTCAAAATCAGAACATCTTCTCGTCCCCCTTAACAACTCTCTGCTATCCCCCTCCCCTCAGGTCAAGAGCCTCGGTGTCATCCTCGACACCACTCTCTCCTTCACTTCACACATCAACAATATTACTCGGTCTGCCTATTTCCACCTCCGTAATATTAACCGTCTCCGTCCTTCTCTCACACCCCGCTCCACAGCCATCCTGGTGCACAGTCTTGTGACTTCCCGTATTGATTACTGCAACTCCCTTCTCTACGGCCTCCCCAACAAATCTCTCCACAAGTTACAGATGGTCCAGAACTCAGCTGCCCGTGTCATCACTCAAACCTCCTACTATAACCACATCACTCCTGTCCTGCAGCAGCTCCACTGGCTCCTCCTACTATAACCACATCACTCCTGTCCTGCAGCAGCTCCACTGGCTCCCGGTTAAATCACGCATCATCTTCAAAATTCTACTTCTCACGTTCAAATCTATCCACAACCTTGCCCCTCCTTATCTATCTGACCTCCTACAAATCTCCATCCCATCACGCTCTCTCAGATCCTCCTCTTCGCTACATCTCCATGTACCCTCTGCCCGCCTCTCCACCATGGGGAGCAGGGCCTTCACCTGCTCTGCCCCTCACCTCTGGAACGCTCTACCACCAGACCTTCGAAACACCACCTCCCTTTCTCTGTTCAAGACTGCTCTGAAAACACATCTCTTTAGACTAGCTTATCATTAACTTTACTAAATGTATTTTTATTATTTTGTATTTTATAATCTTTATGTATTTTATATTTCAATTTGTCGCTGATAAAGTTTGATCTGTATTACACTGTATTGGTTTGTTAAGTGTCCTTGGGTGTCCTGAAAGGCTCTTTTAAATAAAAGTATTATTATTATTATTAACTGGAGTTACTGGGAGAGATCATATCTCTCCAGTTTTAGCTTCTCCCCACTTGCTTTCTGTCAAATCCAGAACAGTATTCAAAATCTTATTTCTAACCTACAAAGCGTTCAACAACCTAGCTCCATCTTATATCACAGATCTTATTGTTCCATATTTTACTAACAGAGCACTTCACTCTCAGACTGCAGGTTTACTTGTGGTTCCTAGAGTTTCCAGCAGCAGAATGGAGGAAGATCTTTCAGTTGTCAGGCTCCTCTCTTGTGGAACCAACTTCCAGTTTGTGTCCATGAGGCTGACACATTGTCCAGTTTGAAGACTGGGATTAACACTTTACTTTTTCATAAATCCTATAGTTAGGGTTGTCTTGTTCTGCTGCTATAGACTTAGACTACTAGAGGACAAACTGACCTCATTTCTTAAATGAATTGTTAAAATTGAATAGTTTTCATTTGATACTATTTCTATCTTAACATGTGATTCTTGACCTGCCATTGTGTATCTGTTCCTACCAAACCCAGCTGGTTGAAGCAGATGACGCTTGTCCTGAGCCTGGTTCTGCTAAAGGTTTCTTCCTCATGAGGGAGTTTTTCCTTTCCACTGTCTCCTTCATGCTTGCTCAAGATGAGAGTTCTGTGATGGAGTTAAACTCAAAGCAGTCTGCTCCTCACATAAATAATGTTAAATTATTATTTTATATATGAATGTTTCTGATCAGTGCCCTGAAATGACTGATGTTGTGACTTGGAGCTATATTAATGAATTGAATTGAAAATTGAATTGAATTCTCTGTCAGACATACTTCGTCAGCAGATCTGACATCGCTCATCCATACGTCTCATCTTTACCTGGAAAGAGGTTTTTTAATCCTGTAGTCACCACCATTCCTGCTGAATGTCTTGCCTCAGGACAGGTAAGGCGTTTCCTGGGCTTTGCCAATTTCTACAGGCGCTTTATTAAGGACTACATTTGTGTGGCAGCACCCATGTCTCAGCTCACATTCACTACTAGAGCTTTCAAGTGGAACCCTGAGGCCAACCTCGCTTTTTCTAAACTTAAAGGACTGTTTTCTTCCACCCCGATCCTCTGTCACCCGGATCCCAGGCAACAATTCATCCTTGAGGTGGATGCTTCCGACACTGGAGTGGGGGCAGTTCTGTCTCAACGGTCCCCCAACGACAATAAGGTACACCCATGCACTTTCTTCTCACGCCGTTTTAAACAGACCGAGAGAACTTATGATGTGGGCAACAGAGAATACTGTACTGGCGGTTAAACTGGCTCTGGAGGAGTGGCGTCACTGGCTGGAAGGCACCGAGATGCTGTTTCTGCAAGACATGGAGGCTTCTTCCAGCCTCACTTCAGGGTACCACCCCCAGTCTAATGGCCAAACCAAACGGGATAACCAGGAGCTCGAGGTGGTGGAGTGGAACCAATCCGCCTGGAGCAAACATCTGGTCTGGGTCGAAAACGCCCACAAGTCTGTGGCAACACGTATTCATTCAACCTTTATTTAGGCAGGTTAATCCCACTGAGTCACAAGGACTCATTTAGTCAGAGTCAAAGTCAGAGAGTCTTTATTGTCATTTGCAACGCATGTGGTACATGTGATGAAAACGAGATTATGTACACAGGGTCCCAAACAAGAGAACAAACAATTTACAAGAGAGACCTGGTTTTAACAAAGAATGATGACAACAGCGACAACAATAGACAAGCATAAGAGAGGCATACAGATTGTTTTTTTAACAAGTTAAAAAAAGATGTCAAAGATGTTATGTATGTTCCCATTTGAGGCCTCCCTTGGCTATCTTCCCCCCTTTTTCCCAGCCAGGAGAATGACACCATGGTGCCATCAGTACAATTTTGTCGCTGCTGCCACATTTGGCGTCAGACCTAGGCTGTCCTGCTACGCACTGCGGCAAAGAGGTATGCCGACCGCCACCAATCGTCTGCATTCTCTTATCAGGTAGGCCAGAAAGTTTGGCTTTATACTCACAATATTACCTTGAAGAACACCCCTGGAAACTGCCCCCACCCGCTTCATCAGCCCCTTCCCAGTTCTCAAGATTATCAACCCCTCTGCAGTCAAACTCTAGCTTCCCACGTCCCTAAGGATCCACCCTACCTTCCATGTTTCACAAATTAAACCTGTTGCTGTGAGTCCTCTGTGCCCACCCACCGACCTCCCTCCCCCTGCCCGACTGATCGACAACCACCCTGCCTTTACAGCAAGGTCCATTCTGGATGTCCGACATCGTGGTAGGGGCTTCCAGTACCTGGTCAATTGGGAGGATTACGGGCCAGAGGAACATTCCTGGATTCCTCGTTTCTTCATCCTCATCCTCATCTCAACCTTCTTCAGGCTGCACCCTGAAAAATGACTCAGGTTGCCAAGAGGCGATTCTTGGGGGGTGGGGGTCACTGTGAGAGTATCATCTGCTGCAGCTTTTCCTCTCCAAGATGGCTGCCAATCAGCACCACCTGATGATCATCACCTTGATTAGGCGCCTCTCCACTTAAGGTTATAGCTGGATGTTACTCGTTGCCGGAGCATTAGCCACTAATGCTTACCTGCCTCCTTGGATCCTGCCGTGCTTCATCCTAGTTCTCCTCGTACCTCGTTCTAGTTCTCCTCGTGCCTCGTCCTAGTTCTCCTCGTGCCTCATCCTAGTTCTCCTCGTGCCTCATCCTAGTTCTCCTCGTGCCTCATCCTGGTTCTCCTCGTGCCTCATCCTAGTTCTCGTCGTGCCTCGTCCTGGTTCTCCTCGTGCCTCATCCTGGTTCTCCTCGTACCTCATCCTAGTTCTCCTCGTGCCTCGTCCTGGTTCTCCTCGTGCCTCATCCTAGTTCTCCTCGTGCCTCTCCTGGTTCTCCTCGTACCTCATCCTAGTTCTCCTCGTGCCTCGTCCTGGTTCTCCTCGTGCCTCATCCTAGTTCTCCTCGTGCCTCATCCTAGTTCTCCTCGTGCCTCGTCCTGGTTCTCCTCGTGCCTCATCCTAGTTCTCCTCGTGCCTCATCCTAGTTCTCCTCGTGCCTCATCCTAGTTCTCCTCGTTTCTCATCCTAGTTCTCCTCGTGCCTCGTCCTGGTTCTCCTCGTGCCTCATTCTAGTTCTCCTTGTACCTCGTCCTGGTTCTCCTCGTGCCTCATCCTAGTTCTCCTCGTGCCTCGTCCTGGTTCTCCTCGTGCCTCGTCCTGGTTCTCCTCTTGCCTCGTCCTGGTTCTCCTCGTACCTCGTCCTGGTTCTCCTCTTGCCTCGTCCTGGTTCTCCTCGTACCTCATCCTAGTTCTCCTCGTGCCTCGTCCTGGTTCTCCTCGTACCTCATCCTAGTTCTCCTTGTGCCTCGTCCTGGTTCTCCTCGTGCCTCATCCTAGTTCTCCTCGTACCTCATCCTAGTTCTCCTCGTACCTCGTCCTGGTTCTCCTCTTGCCTCGTCCTGGTTCTCCTCGTGCCTCGTCCTGGTTCTCCTCGTGCCTCGTCCTGGTTCTCCTCGTGCCTCATCCTAGTTCTCCTCGTGCCTCGTCCTGGTTCTCCTCGTACCTCATCCTAGTTCTCCTCGTGCCTCGTCGTGGTTCTCCTCGTACCTCGTCCTGGTTCTCCTCTTGCCTCATCCTGGTTCTCCTCGTACCTCGTCCTGGTTCTCCTCTTGCCTCATCCTGGTTCTCCTCGTGCCTCATCCTAGTTCTCCTCGTGCCTCGTCCTGGTTCTCCTCGTACCTCGTCCTGGTTCTCCTCTTGCCTCATCCTGGTTCTCCTCGTACCTCATCCTGGTTCTCCTCTTGCCTCATCCTGGTTCTCCTCGTACCTCGTCCTGGTTCTCCTCTTGCCTCGTCCTGGTTCTCCTCGTACCTCATCCTGGTTCTCCTCTTGCTTCGTCCTGGTTCTCCTCTTGCCTCATCCTGGTTCTCCTCGTACCTCGTCCTGGTTCTCCTCTTGCCTCGTCCTGGTTCTCCTCGTACCTCGTCCTGGTTCTCCTCTTGCCTCATCCTGGTTCTCCTCGTACCTCGTCCTGGTTCTCCTCGTACCTCATCCTGGTTCTCCTCTTGCTTCGTCCTGGTTCTCCTCTTGCCTCATCCTGGTTCTCCTCGTACCTCGTCCTGGTTCTCCTCTTGCCTCGTCCTGGTTCTCCTCGTACCTCGTCCTGGTTCTCCTCTTGCTTCGTCCTGGTTCTCCTCTTGCCTCATCCTGGTTCTCCTCGTACCTCGTCCTGGTTCTCCTCTTGCCTCATCCTGGTTCTCCTCGTACCTCGTCCTGGTTCTCCTCTTGCCTCATCCTGGTTCTCCTCGTACCTCGTCCTGGTTCTCCTCTTGCCTCATCCTGGTTCTCCTCGTACCTCATCCTGGTTCTCCTCTTGCCTCGTCCTGGTTCTCCTCGTACCTCATCCTGGTTCTCCTCTTGCTTCGTCCTGGTTCTCCTCTTGCCTCATCCTGGTTCTCCTCGTACCTCGTCCTGGTTCTCCTCTTGCCTCGTCCTGGTTCTCCTCGTACCTCGTCCTGGTTCTCCTCTTGCCTCGTCCTGGTTCTCCTCTTGCCTCATCCTGGTTCTCCTCTTGCCTTGCCTTCCAGCCACACGCCTGTCTGCCTTCCAATCTGGAGTCCACTTTGGTTCCCCTTCGACCATCCTCCAAACTGTCAGACAAATCTAAAAAAGCTAAGTCTGGTCCTCTGGACATTCAAAAAACAAAACAAAACAAAGTAAAAAAACTGTAGAAACGTTTCGTCTTTCGTCCGAAAGACTTCCTCAGTCTGAGCTGCTGTATTCATCTCAGTCTTATAAATAGCACAATGAGCATGCATCAGGGTGTCAGACAAATCCTTTGGATCAACATCATCACCTCACATTCACCAGACAGAACCCTCTAATGCTCTCCTTCCTCTTCAGGGCTCCAACTGATCATCTAACTTCAATGTAGATAATAAACACTGTCAATTTGCACCACTGAATCTTGCCTCATTTTCATGGTCTCGTACCACTCTGGGTTCCTCGAGTCGTAACAGAAGATAAGCAATTTTTTAGCCCTAAATTAGCAGACCAAGCCCGGTCGATCTCCACCCTGAGAGATGCAGCGATCATCAGCTCAGTCCAAACAGCCAATGATTCGCTCTGCCCTCAGTACAACATTGGCTCTTATTGAGGGCAGGAGGTCTGATCTTAGAGCCGAGTCATCTCTATCCCTCCAGTGCCCAGCGAAGTAGCCGCCTCTCCAGCATCTCCCTCATGACATTCCGAAGCGTTAACATAGCATTAGCATTAGCAATAGGTCGTGGTGGTAACGAAGGCAAAACTTTTATTTTTTTGTGCTTAGAGGTCATTTTACCAGTTTGTTGGTTCAGTATTGCAGCAATATCAGTCTCAGAAAAATAATCCAGCCCAAAGGTAGCGAGAGTGCAGTTATCAAAATTAGTTTTCTATCGGGCCTGATGGGAGCTGTCCGAGATGCAGCCTATACTCCATCAGCACCATCCTGAGTCTCCAGAAGGGGCCATGTTTAACATAGGACAAGACCGTTTGAACTGAAAATGACAGATTCAGCCTCAGAGACTAACAGTATTTTGAAGAGGTGTGGGGTGCTAAGTTTAAATTTTAAGAGAACTGAACGTTCAGAAAAACAGCACGTACTGTCGGAGCATCATCAAATTTTATTGTTGACGGGACAAAACAAACGCCTTTCAGCTAAAAGCCGTCATCAACTGATGAAATCTTACAGCTGAAACACGTTTGTCTTGTCCCGTCAACAATAAATCTAACGACTGAGCTCAACCGATGACTGCTTTTCATACATTTTATTCTTTTAATGTTTACCCGAGGCACTATTTAAAGCTTTCTTGTTTACACCTGTGATGTTTCATAAATCAATTAAAAACAAGAAAGTTATTCTCTGCAGTTAGACTTGATTTGCAAAAGTCATTGTGCATTTGGCTTTAAAAAGTGCAGACTTGGAAAAATGCATCAATTTGTTGTGAACAGTTTGAGATCTTCAGGCAAAGCAACTTTTCTGTTGCCGTGTTTAAATACTTTGCATATACACTATATGTGCAGAAAATACTTCCTTTCTTCTGAACATGAAAGTGTCAAAACTTAAAGTTTTTAATTTGATTGGAACTTCTGTCATTTGACATCCTTTTTTCATCATTTCCAAATATTCCTAATATGTATGTATATATATATATACAG
>JBBPBX010000848.1:48231-96658 GCA_038048925.1 Garcialebias charrua
TATATATATATATATATATAAAGGTGTGCAGGGTGCAAATGAACCCAGAGATAAATCACTCCTGATTTCACGATCTTGGTGTTCAAATGGTTGGAGCAGAGCAGGTATAAATCCATTGTCTGTGAGTGAGTGAGTGAGTGAGATCTCCTCAGGGAAAAAAATCAGTCAAAGATGTCAGTCAGGAATGGAGCCAATGGGTGTTGACGAATCCCACAGTCCTCTGAGACAGAGATCAATTTCACAATCTAAGGAGGATGCTCCTCCAAACAAATACCTAATCAAAACCAAGTTATTACCCACACTCTATAAGCTACACACATCAGCAGTTTCTTATTCTCAGCTTCCTACATTAAATACTTTTCACTTTTCCTAGGTTTTTGTGACTAGTTAAGTTACTATGATGCAACAGAGTAGTTAAGGCTGAGTTAGACTCGCGCTTTGGTCCGCAGGCTGGAGCGCGCGCGCTGCGCGTGCACTGTGCCATGCGGCAAAATGTGTTTACAGTGTCGCCTCTGTGTTTATAGTTGTCCCATGGCGGCGCATGGCAAAGTGCTGTTCTTTTACGGACCAGCAGGAGGCAGTACCCTCTAAAACCTGTGCATATGTTGCAAGAAAGGTGTAGAAGAAGAAATCTACCGTAGAAGAAGAACTGTTTGAAATCACACAACAAAAACAAATAGCTTTCCGCTCGCGTGCTGAACTGTTGTCTTTATTTGCGGTTTTAATGCATGGAGTCAGCGGAGGAGAAAGCGATCACGTGACTTTTGGCGAAAAAACAAAAGAAAAGTCCGACTCCAGATCAGGAATGAAGGATAATTTAATACATTTTGTGTCACAAAACATTCCTCCATGCGTCGCGACTCCGTCTCCACGACCACAGCGGCGCAAACAGCTGCAGGCTCCGGCGTGAAGAGGGTGAAGGCTGTCGGTGAGGACCTGTCAATCAAATCGTAGCGCCCACCGCGCGCGCGCAGGGCTTGCGGAGTTTCAAAAATTCAGAGGTGCACGGCACGCGCTAATCCTCTGCGCGGGGCCAACGCGCAGGGGCGGGGACTGTGAAATTGCGTCACTTTTGGAGCGCGCAAGCGCTGCGCGGCGCGTCAAGTATGAATCTAGCTTAACAGTACTTCTTCATTATATTGTTGTTTACCACTATTTTGGTAATCAGAATACACAATATTGTCTTATCTGCTAGTCCTCTAGTTTGATTTTCAATTACTTGTCAGCTCGAACCCACACTTTCTCATTTTCCTTTTTTTGTCACCGGTAGTCAAAGGGGTTCCACAAGGTTCCACATTAGGACCACTGCTCTTTTCTCTGAAAATAAATATTTGTGAGCATTTACCAAATACTGCATTTCACTTTTACATAAATGACACTATTATTTATTGTTCATCTACATCATTAACACAACTTAAGATGGTGTTAAATGCAAGCAAATAGGTTCCTGATGTTTTCCAATGGACTATGTTTTTGTCAATGTCATTGTCAATTTATTTACAGGTATTGTAGTGAGATACCTTTGTCTCTAAAACTCTTAAGTGGTACACTTTTTCTTTGAGCTCTTCAAGGGAAGAGTGGACACTATTTTATTACTTTAATTTGAATCAAGACACAAATTAAATCATAAGAGACTCTTTATTCTTTAATTTTGTTCTAATTCAAATATATCAACAGAATAACTTTTGTCATTTTATGATCATTGTTTATGCTGTTACTATGCTGGTTACTTCTTCATATGATGGTGTATTCTTAATATGTGGACATATTAATCAAACTCTGTTTAAGTCTAAGGACGTGCCAGAGTGATCTGTGAGTTTTGTTTAGAAGTTAGAAACAGTTTAATCAGAAACCTGGCGCCTGGATTCTCTTGTTATCTAAAACAACTCCCTGTCTTTCTCTAATAATAATAATAATAATAATAATGAATTCAATTTATAACGCGCTTTTCATTAGTGAAAATCTTAAAGCGCTACACACATTGAATGCTACACACATTCATACACCGGTAGCGGCAGACTACCATGCAAGGTGCTTTCCAGTCCTACCGGGAGCAACTCGGGGTTAAGTGTCTTGCCCAAGGACACAACGACACATGGTGTGGGGAACCGGGATTCGAACCGCCAACCTTCCGATCGGGGGACGACTGCCATTACCACTACGCCACGGCCGCCCCTCTAAACAATTTCTTCGTCACTGACCTTCTCTTTTGACTTCTAGTAAACTCTGACTTCGGTCGAACTCCTCCTAATTTACTGGTCGCTGACCAATGAACAGAGTTAGTTTTGCTGATGTCAAGCCCTCCTTAAAAGTTCTAAACTTCCTGGAGCTCCCAGTTCTCGAGGGAGTTAGAATGTGAAACTTTCTCTTTTTTGCTGTTGGACTCTGGTCATGCGTCAAAGACCTGTCCCATCAGCTGAGAATTTATGCCATGCCTGCTATAGATTCGAACAGAGCGTTAAGCTCAAACTTTGAATGCATTTCCTTTCTTCTTTTTTTTTTCTCTTTTTTTTTAGGTTTAAAAATAAAAGTTTTTATTTTTAGGCTCTCCAGTGGCACCTCTTCAGGGTGCGCCGCAGTAGTTCTGTGGATGGAAAAAGAGAGCCCAAGCCCCTCAGTGTCTTCGTTCCCACAAAAAGAAAGTAATAAAAAGAAAGGTGGACCTGGTGAGTCAATTCAAAGAAATAAACGGGCACCACAGGGGGCCAGCTCAATACGGAGTTGTCGAAACCCCTGTCAGCCAAGGTCAAAGCTCCCACCTAAAGTAAACAAAAAAAAACAAACGAAAAGACAATTGGTCTCACCAGGTTGAATCCAGCTTTGGGATGGTTTGCATTTCCTTTCTTGAGGAAGAATTTATTTTGAAACCAAACCGGAACTGCCACGGCTTCTGGCGACTAAAGCAAGCATCAACGAGACACTGAAAAAGGTAAACACGCTGAAGTCCAGCTGGGACTTTACCGGACCTACGACCCGTTTTACGTCCAAGGCTGCTTCTCATCTCTTTACCAGAACCGAGAATTAACATCTTTAAGGTAAAAGAGCCGTTGATTGTTTACTGGAACGTTCAATGATCTTAGCTGGATTCGTATGGAAGAGTGTCATTCTGGTTGGACATGCAAGATAAAACTCCTCATTTTTCCTCCTCTCCTTTTCTCTCAAACCTTACCTTTCCATTAACTTAAGAAATGTGCCTACAGATCAAGTAATGCTGTTGTCCATAAATTAATCCGCTGAAGTTTAGTTTATAAGAAATTTCATCAGAACCAATCCAGTGTACAGTACAATGTTGATGTAATTTAATGATTTTGTTATTAAATGGTTCAGTTCTGCTTAGGGTTGGGCATAGAGAATGTGAATGTGAATTTGGAGCGAAAACGCGAGAACGAACGCAGAGCTGTACGGGCGAACGCGCACGCACAGAATGCGTGCGTAGTACGGTCGAACGCAGAGCTATGGGGGGGCCTTTACTGTCCGGTTTTCCCAGAATCGTTCAAAATATGTATTTTCGATTCCTATTTTTGATGCTTGTCCGTCGACCGGAAGTAGCCGCCAACGCCGAAGAAGAATTTGCTGCCGAAAACCAACAAAGAAGAATCCACCAGAAGTGTGCATCCAGTGGTCGAAAGCGTGGCTTAACTTTAATAAAATGGCCAGTCAGGTCAGTGTAGCACTTGCAATAATTTTATATCATGCAAAGGAGGGTGGAGAAGTAAAAAAGTGTCCCGTCTTTGACGCGCTCCGCCGGATTATTTTTGCTTTGTGTCCAACCAGAAGTAACAGAGTGGTCCGTCTTGAAAATGCTCCGCCGGACTTTTCACTGCCTTCTTGTCGGGCTCCATCAGGTAATTAAAACTATAAACTACGTCTTATACCAACATTAAGGCAGCTAACAAATATTACTCCACTTAAAGCGGTAAGTCAGCTCAAATACAAACACGATGCCAACGTTAGCTTGTATTGTTTTCTTAGACAAATTACCTGAAATGGTTAATAATGTTAGCCAGGCTCCACAGTGTTCACCACAGTGTCCAAGGTAAATATGTCAGTGTAACTGACTGAAGAGTGACACAGAACAGTTACAGCATATGTTGTGAAAAGGTTGCATCCCTTTTCAGATGTGGATTCACCAACATTTAGGTTAGTTAGGCAATAACAACAGAGCTAATAATTGTATACATTCTCAATCTTAATAGTGATTTAATAATCACTATTTTTACTGATAACACTGATAAACCTGTTGTTTCTTTAGGAACCACCTCCCTGCAGTCTGTCCAGAAAGTCTCTACTGGAGGAGCTTTTTGCTGAGAAAGAGGCATAGAACATAATGTCACAGCTCCATGTCCATGAAGAAACAAATGGTAAAGCTCTCTTGTGAAAGTGTACCCTTGCGAAAAGAAAACTCATAACATATTGAAGTTCATAAATTTGATATTTATATACTGGTTGAAAATAGCCCTGTGAGAAATTCATAGTAAATTCAACAAAAAGGAAAACGTTCATAGCATTAAGTTCAAACAGAAGTTCAAATGATTTCATCCTGAAAGAACTCTGGCTAACTACTGTAGCTCTTTTATAACATGATGGAGTTAAACTCAAAGCAGTCTCCTCAGATAAATAGTGTTAACTTATTATTTTTATATGAACGTTTCTGTTAACTTATTATTTTTATATTTGATTGTTTCTGTTCAGTGCCCTGAGACAACTTCTGTTGTGACTTGGTGCTATACAGTATAAATAAACTGAACTGAATTGACATGTCTTTTTTTAACCCCGCCTAAAAAAAGAATCGGAATCGAGTATCGAAAAGAATCGAAATCGAAACGAAGAATCGGAATCGGAACAAGAATCGCTCAAATTCAAATAATGCCCAACCCTAGTTCTGCTGAGTCAACTATAACTAACGTTTTCATTGTCATTACATCTTAGCTGGTCGTACAATTTATTGGTTTAAATCCTGAAAAAGAGAGAACCCGTAATAAATAACAATTACTATTTTGGACTCGAAATCACCAAGATGGCCGCGCTCAGAGCAGCCGCAGCTTCACGAGCTCCCGGATCATCTCTAGTTTTTAGTAATTTTAATAGTGTTTTTGTACCTGACTCTACGCGTTTTTTGCGGGTGAATTATAGCCGAACTGAACTGTTAAGAATCGGAGCGGATTTACCACAGGGCACAGCTGAAATCAGCAACAAACTCAAATCAGAGCTCGGAAGATTGGACCTGCTAAGAACGTCCTTCTGGAAACAGATGCGCTCCAGGGGAAAGAAAAGGAAGCGGTGCTCTCGTGGAAAGAAGAGAGGTTGCCGTGCAGGAATTATGACGAGACTGCGGGCAGACGCTAAAACCGGTAGACCCCCGATGCCGGCTCTTTTTCTGTCTAACGTGCGCTCGCTCGACAACAAGATGGATCTACTTCGTTTGAGAGTAACCACGTCGGAGGAGATGAGAAGATGTTCCGTGCTTTGTCTTACGGAAACTTGGATCTCGGAGGACACTCCAGACTCTGTTTACGAGCTGGATAATCGGCTCTTTTTCAGAACAGACCGGTGCACCGAGACTACAGGGAAAACGCGAGGCGGCGGTGTCTGTATTTACGTACACAAAGATTGGTGCACGAACTGTTCCGTGATTAAAAGGCTTTGTTCAGCTGCCGTCGAGTTAATCACAGTAAGATGTAGGCCGCATTATCTTCCGCGCGACCATGCTGTGATTTTAATAACAGCTATTTACATAGCACCCGATGCTAATGCTAATGACGCCCAGGGAGAAATTCATGACTTACTCACCTCGCTGCAGTGTAAATATCCTGAGGGGCTTTTCATTGTTTGCGGGGACGTCAATCACGTTGATCTTCAAGTCTCCCTCCCAGCCTTCAATAAGAACGTCTTCACAGCTACGAGAGGAGATAAAACGCTCGACCAAGTCTTCACAAATGTAAAGGGGGCATACACGGCGAAGACACGCCCACCGCTTGGATCTTCCGATCACGAGTCTCTGATCCTGGCCCCAAGAGAACTCCCCCCACTCAGGCGGTCCAAGCCGGAACAAAGAGAAATAACAATCTGGCCCCAAGATAGTTCCCCCATGTTGAGAGACTGTTTTGAGAGGACAAACTGGTCTGTTTTCAGAGAAGCAGCCACTGATGGAAGTTCAGTGGACATGGAACTGTACGCTTCCTCAGTCCTGGGTTACATCAGTACATGCTCTGAAAATGTATCTATAAAAAAATATGTGAAATCCTACCCGAACCGGAAACCCTGGTTAAATAAAGAAGTTCACGCCTTACTAGCAGCCAGGGACACTGCATTCAAGTCAGGAGATAAAGTGGAGCTGAGAAAGTGCAGGAATGAACTGAAGGATGGCATTAAGAAGGCCAAGGCCACGTATGCACAGAGGATCGAGGGACAGTTCACCTCACAAGACCCACGGAGCATGTGGAAGGGTATTAAATGCATAACAGATTACAAAGGCAAAAACAAACAATGCCCCAGGGACCCATCTCTGCCTGATGCCCTCAATAAGTTTTATGCACGTTTTGATGATCCAAACAGACCAGCTAGCACCAGACTCACCTCATCACCAGATGAAGAGCATCTCAGGGTGTCCGCAGCAGAAGTGAGAGGCAGTCTCAGAAAGATTAATCCTCATAAAGCAACCGGACCAGACAACATCCCAGGGAAAGTTCTGAAGGAATGTGCGGACCAGCTCTGTGAGGTGCTGGCTGACATCTTCACCACCTCACTTGCACTGGAGTCAGTTCCCACCTGCCTGAAGACCGCGACCATCATCCCAGTCCCAAAGAGCTCCACAGTGACTGGTCTGAATGACTATAGACCGGTGGCCCTCACCCCGATAGTCGCTAAATGTTTTGAGAAACTGGTCATGTCCCACATCAAGGCAACCGTCAACATCAATGAGGACCCTCATCAATACGCATACCGTGAGAACCGATCAACAGAGGACGCCATTTCTTCCGTGGTCCACACTGCTCTCACCCACCTGGATCAGAAGGACTCATACGTGCGTCTGCTCTTTGTGGACTTCACATCTGCCTTCAACACCATGATCCCCCAAACTCTGATAGACAAACTATCTACACTTGGACTAAGCCCCTCTATTTGTAACTGGGTACTAGACTTCTTAACAGACAGACCACAGTCCGTGAAGATCCACAACTTCTCCTCCTCCACCATAACCCTCAGCACTGGCTCTCCTCAGGGATGTGTGCTGAGCCCCCTTCTGTTCACTCTGCTCACATATGATTGTACAGCCACACTTCCAGGCTGTCATATTGTTAAGTTTGCAGATGATACAGCGGTGGTGGGATGCATCACAAACAATGATGAGTCCAGCTACAGACAGGAGGTGGAACACCTGGAGAGCTGGTGCAAAGAGAATAATCTTCACATGAATGTGAAGAAGACAAAGGAGATGATTGTGGACTTCAGAAGGAACAAACACACCCATGCCCCACTGAAAATAGGTGGGTCTGCAGTGGAAGTGGTCTCCAGCTACAAATACTTGGGTGTACACATGAATGATAACCTCAGCTGGAGCAACAACACCACCAGCCTGATCAAGAAAGGTCATCAGAGACTCTACTTCCTCAGACGGCTGAGACGAGCTGGTCTGAGCAGCCCAGTTCTCACCTCGTTCTACAGGTGTGCAGTGGAGAGCGTCCTGTGCTCCAGCATCAACGTGTGGCATGGAGGCTGCACAGTTGAAGAGAGGAAAGCTCTACAGAGAGTGGTGAAGGCTGCACAGAAGTCTGTTGGAGTCAGTCTCCCCACCATCACAGACATTTACACCTCCAGATGCAGGAAAAGAGCCACCTGCATCATGAAAGACCTCACTCATCCAGCACACTCACTCTTTGCCCCACTCCCCTCAGGACGGAGGTTGAGGAGCATCAAGTGTAGAACCACTAGACTGAGGAACAGCTTCTACCCTGAGGCTGTTAGACTCATGAATAAATAAATAATAAGAATAAACACTGCAAAATATCACATCATACTGATGCTGATCTGTTTTCTTGTTGCTGTGTTCATCTGTGTTCATCTGTGACCATCTGCTCATACAAACTCATGTTCGTGCTGCTGTTTATTCCCACTATATTAGGCTTAGTGTATTACTAGTTGATGTTTTTCTTAGTTAATTCTAGATGTTATTACTGTTTTTCTCTTGCATTTGTTGTTGGATGTAACTGGGACCCCGTGTACATAATCTCGTTTTCATCACATGTACCACATGCGGTGCAAATGACAATAAAGACTCTCTGACTCTCTGACTCTGAAATAGTCCTGTAAGTAATTAAGTAAGGTGGTAACAAGTAACTCTGTCTACATTCTTACAGTATATAG
This sequence comes from Garcialebias charrua, assembly GCA_038048925.1. Lineage (NCBI taxonomy): Eukaryota > Metazoa > Chordata > Actinopteri > Cyprinodontiformes > Rivulidae > Garcialebias > Garcialebias charrua. Next base: position 56,596 of record JBBPBX010000848.1, read on the forward strand.
CACATAAAAACAAGATAAGCTGACCAAAGTGCTTTACAGTTAAGACAGATAAAAGAGTAAAAAATGTATCTAGTGCCACTCAGAAACATAAGAAAGTTAACAGTAAATACAACACCCAACAACAATAAAAATCAACTCAAAATTTGTTGTTTTTTTCTCCTGAAATTCCTCAGATTAAAACTACTGTACAACTCAAATGATCACACCATTTAAGTATTTCAGCATGATGATCAACCAAGGCAAGGTTTTTTTTAAGTCTCTTTAAAAAGCTTGTCTCTCAGATGAAGTATTTTTTAATAGCAAACCTTTTTTCTCACTTTAGAAGAGAAATATCATTTCTTTAACATCTCCATCTTCTACCTCTTATCATGGGTTGGCTCATGGAGACTAAAGGTTTAGAAGAGAAACCCAGACTTCCCTCTCCCCAGCGAGATGTTCTAGCACCTCCTGTGGTCCCCCAAATTGTCAGCAAGAGAGGATATACTGTATAGGGAGTTCAGGGCCATCTCAGGGGTCTTTCTTCCCAATGGGAAAACATTCAACAAGAGATGTCCAGAAGGCATTCTGATCAGATGTCTGATCAACCTCAACTGGCTCCTTTGGAGCAGCAGCTCCACTCTGAGCTCCTCATCGTATCTCTAAGGCTGAGCCTGGTCACCTTACAAAAAAAGCAAATTTCTGCCACTTGTATCTAGGATCTCAGTCTTTCAGTTTTGAGCCAAACCTCATAACCATAGCTAAGGGTTGAACTGTAAACTGACCAGTAAATCATACATTTTGACTCAACTCTTTTTTACCATGACCGAACTAAGCATGATATTTAAANNNAAAAACATCTGTCCCCAGAGTCAGAATAGAGTCAGGAAGAATTTTCAATTCAATTCAGTTTATTTCTATAACATCAAGTCACAACAGAAGTCACCTCAGGACACAGAACAGAAACATTCATATAAAAAAATAATAATTTAACATTATTTATGTGAGGAGCAGACTGCTTTGAATTTAAATCCATCACAGAACTCTCATGTTGAGCAAGCATGAAGGAGACAGTGGAAACGAAAAACTCCCTCATGAGGAATAAACCTTTAAAAGAACCAGGCTCAGGACAAGCGGCCATCTGCTTCGACCTGCTGGGTTTGGTAAGAACCAGGGGTTAATTTGAGCCGGATCCTGCCAAAACAAGATCCATGAACTCTCATTTTGACCGCTTGGATCCGCCAACTCCACCCCTAAAAGTTCAAAGTCATTGCACATTTTTATTTTGTGTTTTTTATTAAAAATACAAAGAGAGGATACGTTGCCCATTCTGTTCAGGTGTTGTGTCAAAAAGTGATTCTCTGCCAAAAACTGATCGGGTGAAATCGGAATCACTTTTTGGCACAACACTGGCCGCACCACACTCCTGCCAGCAGAGACGCCGACTGTATCAAAGTCAAAAGTCAAGTCAAAGTCAACTTTATTGTCAGAACTGCAATATGTACAGGACATACACAGGACCAAAATTGCGTTTCTCTCAGTCCCTCGGTGCAACAGTAACCATTAAAACACTGAAACATTTAATAAACATAAGCATAAAATAGTAAAAGTGTAACACTGTCCTGAGTTTTTGCATAGTAGTATAAAAGTATGAAAATTTACACCAACACTAAAACACTAAACATTTAATGAACATAAGCATAAAATGAAATAATAAAAGTAATACTGTCCTGAGTTTTTGCATAGTAGAATAAAAAGTATAAAAAGTATATCTATAAAATAAACTGAAGGTTCTAGAATTGACATTTGCAAAGAGTGGCACAGCAGCATATGAGTTAATTACATTTACACTACTTTTATATCTACACTACTGCTGATACATATACAGTATTCTCTGACCAGCCTTATCTAAGGATGCCCAATGTGCCTCACTGCATATGCCACTTTGCCTCTATACCAACATCAACTACCTCATACATATATTGTGGACTTAGAACTATTAAACTTCCACCTTCTAAGCCCAGAATAATTAAAAAAAGGGATTTGAGACATTTTTGTGAACAGTCATTCCTCTGGTATCTATCTCCCTTTGACTGGCAACGTATTCTATTATTCAACGACGTGAACACCACTTAGAACTATTTTCATAATAGTTTCATTTATTTTTTGAACAAACACGCTCCTTTCCGCCAGTTCAGAATAAGGGACGTGACAGTCCCTGGTTTACTCCTGAACTAGCTGACCTCCTGCATAAGAGAGACCATATTTGGGCCGCAGCGAGAAAATCAGGCTCAGACATTGATTGGTTGAATTTTTGGCAGCTGAGGAATAAATGCACAACTGCCATCAAAGCTGCAAAACGTAACTACTTCTTATCTCAGACCTCGAAAAATCTAAACGATCCTAAAAAATTCTGGAAAACCATTAAATCTCTCTCAGGCACCCCCCAATCATCTGACCTCCCATCACAACTTCTTGTTGACTCTGTTCCTGTGTCAAATAAGCACGAGATCCTGAACTGTTTCAATAAACATTTTGTTGCTTCTAGTTCATTATTTGACACAGTTACAAATGGAAAATCAGCCACTTTATCTAATAATCAAACTTCTACAAATCAAATCCCTCCTACAAGTCAACCATCTGTTAATCACACCTTCTCTTTTTCTCCGTTCTCAGTCAGTGAGGTAAATAAACTGTTAAATGATCTTGATCCTAAAAAATCTGCAGGTCCAGATGAACTTCCACCTTATTTCTTAAGGCTGGCTGCTCATATCATCACAGTCCCTGTGACCCACATCTTTAATCTGTCCATAAGCCAAAACACCATTCCGGATGCTTGGAAAACAGCCTTTGTTCTTCCTTTGCTGAAGGGAGGTGACCCCACCTCATTGAACAATTATCGACCGATCTCTAAACTCTGCATCTTAGCCAAGGTTCTAGAAAAACTGATAAACTCTCAGATCAAAAACTATCTGGACTCATTTAACATCTTACCTCTTCATCAATCTGGTTTCAGGAAAAAACACAGCACAACAACTGCTTCTCTGAAGGTTCTGAATGATGTTGTTGAAGCATTGGATGCTAAGGATTATTGTGCTGCACTTTTCTTAGACCTGTCTAAAGCTTTTGACACTGTGGATCATAACATCTTGTGTCATAAGCTCTCAGAAATTGGTTTCTCTGATCACACCATTGGTTGGTTTTCTAACTATCTTTCCGATTTGAGGCAATGTGTTCAACATAACGGTACTTCTTTATTTAACAGTTAAAAATGGTGTACCACAAGGCTCAGTCTTAGGACCAACCCTCTTTACAAGCTACATAGGTAATGTAGGTCAGAGCATCCCTGATGTATCCTTTACGGACAGCTTGGTTAGTACTTCCTAACCAGAATATTGGGCTGTCTGTCTCCTGTCAAACTTTGCTTGGAGAACTACGTGGCTGCAGTTTTTGTTTTGCTTACCTGCTGCTTCTGTCAACCTCCTGTGTCGTCTGGACCGTTCTGGACTTTCTCCTGTGCTCCTCTTCAAGTTATGCTCATTCAAGTTACATCTCACTGATTGGTTATTTCTCTCGGAGCCGTGGGTCTGCTGTTAGCGGCTAGCTCTGTGCTAGCTTCCCCCGGCTTGGCTGGTGTGATGTTGACCTACTCCGCTTCGCAGCTGCTTGGACTTAACAACTGCTCCATTCCACCTTCTGTTTCCATCACCAAACAACTGGGACTTCTGCGTAGACCTCGTTACATCCATAGAGGCTCTCGAAAGAAATCAGTTTATTCTCGCTCTGAATTGATTACGTCCGGGAGACGTGTCGCACCTCGACTACGTCATCAGAACGCTGCGTCTGTAGTCCCTTGTAGTCCGCAGCGCACGAGGTGGCAAGGAAAACGTGGAGTGGACTTCAGTCTGCTTAAACCGGTTCAAAAAGCTCCTACACCAACTAGCATTAAAATAGAACTTTTCAATGTACAATCACTATCCAATAAATCATGTCTAATTCATGATCACATTCTGGAGAAAAACTTGGACTTCATGTGCCTCACAGAAACTTGGCATCAACCAGACGTGTTCAGTTCTCTGAATGAAGCTTGTCCCTCTGGATACAGTTATCTGCAGAGAGCCCGCTGCACTGGCCGCGGTGGTGGTCTGGCTGTAATCTACCGCAGTAATTTAAAATTGTCACATCTGTCTTCTCATAATTTTTCTTCTTTTGAATGTTTGGCCTTCAACTTCAAAGCCCCACTCCTGATGAACGTTATATTGATTTATAGACCTCCCAAACCGCATGTTTCATTTAACTCAGAAATGCATGACCTCCTCACTTTTTTCTGCACCTCCCCTGTAAAAACTATTTTTCTTGGCGATCTAAATATCCACATGGACAATTCCTCTTCCCCTCTGGCTACAGATTTTAAGTCTCTTTTGGAATCTCTCAACCTCACCCAACATGTGGACGCCCCTACGCACAACAGGGGGCATACTCTGGATTTGGTGATTACAGACACTGTACTTAATAACTTGTCTGTATATGACCTGGGTGTCTCAGACCACAGGGTCATCTCCCTGGAAGTGCCTTCAACTTCGCCTGCTTCTAACCCAAAACGACCTATCCAGTTCCGTGACTATAAAAACATTTCCCCTGATGTTTTGTCTGCTGATCTTCACACCCTGACTGCTGTCAATCACTCATCTGCAGATGACTCTGTGGATTATTACAACCAATCTCTCCAGGAGCTTCTGGACCTACATGCTCCCCTGAAGTCAAGACTGGTGTCTTTCTCCCGTTCAGCCCCCTGGTACACTGGTGAGCTGCGCAGGATGAAGGCAACTGGCCGTGCTATTGAGAGACGTGTAAAATCATCTGGTCTCTCGGTACATAAGCAAGCGTACAAAGAACATCAGAAAGCGTACGCCTATTCTCTTAAAGAAGCACGCTCCAAATATTATTCCAACATCATCAACACCTGCCCTGGAAACTCTAAACAGCTCTTCTCCACAATAACTCGTCTGCTTAATCCCATTAAACTAACTCATGAGGACTCTGTTCAAAAATGCAACCTGTTCCTCTCATCATTTAAAAACAAAGTTGACACTATCAGATCTCAGCTCCACAACCTCCCTGATCTTAGTGTGCCATCTACCCGTCTGCTTTCTGGGACCCTGAGCAGCTTTGATGAAGTCGTTCAGAGTGAGGTAGAGACCATCCTCAAGAAAATGAAGCCTTCATCCTGCGCCCTGGATCCCTTCCCCTCGTCTCTCATAAAATCCAATCACTCTGCAATAAGCCCATTAATCACACAAATAATAAACAAGTCTCTACAATCTGGTCATGTTCCATTGCCTCTAAAAACTGCCATCATTAGGCCTCTTCTGAAAAAATCTAATTTGGATCCCGACATTTTTTCTAATTACCGCCCAATTTCCCACCTCCCATTTCTGTCCAAAGTGCTGGAGAAAGCAGTTGCTGCTCAGCTGCAGGACCACCTACAACAACACTCCCTGTATGAGAAATTCCAGTCTGGATTCAGAGCAGCTCACAGTACTGAGACTGCACTGCTGAGAGTAACAAATGATGTCCTCATGGCTGCTGACACTGGTTCTCCCTCCATCCTTGTCCTCCTTGACCTCACTGCAGCCTTCGACACTGTGGACCATAATATCCTCCTCCACCGTCTTCATGTGGAGGTCGGTCTCTGTGACACTGTCCTGGACTGGTTCAAATCTTTCCTCTCCAATAGGCTGGAATGTGTTAGCCTTGGCAATGCCACTTCCCAGACAGTCGGTGTCTCCTGTGGTGTCCCTCAGGGGTCAGTTCTGGGGCCCCTGCTGTTTTCCCTCTACATGCTGCCTTTAGGTCAAATTATTAATCAGTTCAACATTTCTTTTCACTGCTATGCCGACGACACACAGCTTTACATCAGGACTGGAGCATCATCATCATCCCTATCTCCATCTTCACTCACTGTTCTCTCTGCCTGCCTGGAGGAAATAAAGGCATGGATGAATCAGAACTTTCTTCAATTAAACTGCTCGAAGACTGAGGCCATATTGATTGGCACCCCTCACCAGATACAAACATCAACTTTAACAACAATCTCCTTCTCTGGTCAAGACATCCCCCTCTCCACCTCTGTTACAAATCTTGGAATAAAAATGGACTCTCATCTTACATTTGAAAATCACATTAAGCATCTGTTTAAAACCTGCTTCTTCCATCTTCGAAACATCTCCAGACTTCGCCCATCTCTGACTTTTCCTGATGCTGAGAAACTCGTCCATGCCTTTGTCTCCTCCAGGCTCGACTACTGCAACTCCCTGTTTATTGGTATCCCTGGCAAAAACCTTCAGAAACTTCAATACATTCAAAACAGTGCAGCAAGGATTCTGTTGAGAGTTCGTAAATTTGAACATATTACACCCATTCTCCATAACCTTCATTGGCTTCCTGTCACCTACAGAATAGGCTATATGCCACGGACTTCCTTTCTAGCACTTCCGCATTCATGGGCCAGAGGGCGCACTTCCGGTTCACAGCCACAGAATGACGATCTTTACACAATCTCTGCAGGACTTTCCGACAGTCAATGTGTACAGAATTATTCAGACCTTTGTCTAAAGCGCACATCTAAGAAAGACAAAGGATTTAAGCTTTATGTGTCCAACTACATAAATAACTATGAAGGTAAGTCTGTATTTGTTTTCAGTTCACCAAACTGCATCATGTAGGCTAACACAGCTAACATAGTTAACCCTTGCTAAATTGTTGAGTAAACGTGTTTTGTCTGTACATTTCTGATTTAACACAAATGTTTAGTTTCAAACAAGGAGGCAGGAGAAGTCAGGGCTGAGTGTTTACAGTCCATGAGGAGCAGCCAGAAGCCCCACTGTTTGAGTCAAAGCCACCTGACAGTTCAGTTTCAAACAAGGAGGCAGGAGATTTAGACCAGATTTAGAAACACAAGTTATTTTAATTTAATTATTTTAATTCAAGTTTGTGTACAAAACTTGAGTTGAAGTTAAATATCAGACAATATAAACTCTTTATATTCAACACATGTCTGCTATATGGTTTTGTGAATCTCACTGTTTATAGCAGCTCTTAATAAGAGATGTTTTCTTTCACTGGACAGGACACCGTAGTGATGATGATGAGGAGGGAGCCAGCTGGTCCAGCCTGGATGTTTGTGAGCCGAGATCGGATCCAAACACTCTCCACTGATGACGAAGGACATGTGATCCATGTGGATGGTTGAACAGAAGAGCTGCTTCATCACTTACCTTTGTCTGACTGATTAATGTTTTTAAATCTCCATTAGCTGTCGAGGAAGCTGTGACTTAAAGTCAGAAGCTGTAATGCTATAAACTGTTTAAATCTTGTGCCTCAAACGTTTTCTACAGTAATGTAACATCATCATCAAATTTGTTTTTAATAAACTGGCTAAAATAAAACTGAACTCTAAGCCTGTCTTAAATCAACATACACATTTTTTTGGGTGATAATATGAAGACAAAGTCAGAATGTTTTGAACATTTTATTTTCTTACAAGTAGTAAGTAGTGTGACTGTAGTGTCAGGGTACAGTAGTCCTGAAGTATGCAGGTAGATTTTTATGCATCTGCTCTTCAGGTATCGGGTCCTAATTGAGCCGAGTACTGTCAAAAAGTTGCAGTGATAATCCGCCTGACCGTGGACTGATGGACACCGTACCGGTCAGCAAGGTCCCGTTGCTTTCATCCAAGGTCAAGGTCATTTAAGAACAGGAAGAACTCAACGGGCTGCAGGATATGGGTTGACGGGGTGGTGTGGATAAATAATCAATAAATAACACTGAACAACTGGTAATAACTAATAATTCAATCTCAATGTCACTACTTGTGCAATAACCTGTCACACAACCTGTGTAATGTTGATTATGTGTAGTGTATATATATATACTGTATATATATATATAACTATGTGCATGTTAGCTTGTACTGTATTACTAGTTTGAAATACTTACAGTAGTTCATTCAAATTCATCCTGCTGCATCATTACTGTATATCCAACCATGTTTACTGTCTCTCTTCAGGACTTTGTGAATATTATAATTACTTTTTCACTTTGCATGCTTTTAGTATAGTTTGATTTTTAGCAAGTCAAATCTGCTCTTCTCATCCTGAGCACTTCATTGTACTGTTAACTCTGTGTTAACCTGTATATGACAAATAAACACAACTTGAACTTGATGGGGAGTTCCTCTCATCTCATTCTTGGTGAACACCGACCATGAATGGCAGAGCAGCGCAGTCATGGGTCAGAAACACATCAGGAGGTCAGATGATGCAAACCTGAAAAAACAAAAAAGTGTTCATATTTACCTTCATAACGTAAAAAACCAAACAGAGAACTCTTTATGAGAGTTATGCTTTAAAATAAATAATTACATCTCAGGAAATAAAAGTTTAATTGAAGTGAAACAGTTCTGGTTTCATATTAAAGGAAACTGCAGAGAATATTTCAGAGGTGTAACAGCCCTGAAGTTACTAGGAGTTTACAAACATATTTACAGATTAGAAAACTGTTAAAATCTGAATATTATTTTAAAAGTATGTAGTTACAAACTTTTATTAAATCACTCATCATGACTCCAACATTAAATCTACAAGTGCAGGATGTGGAGTCGAGTCATATTCATGTTTCTTACTGAGCTGCAGCTGCTGTGTGTTTCCTCCTCCTCGCTGTCCTCTCTGCTGCTTCTCTCCCAAAGCCCCGGTCATGGAAGGGAGAATTATTCCACTGGAACAATGCAGGTACAGCTCATTTTTAACCACTGTTTGATGCTGGCTCTTGAATATTCTGAGGTTTAAAACGCCGGCTACAACCGAGTGTTAGCTTTAAGGCTAACTCGGTTAGCCACGAACTCTGGCATTAAAATATAAAAAACTAAGCGCTCTATTGTCCCTGCTATTCACTGGACACAACGGCACACAACAAATCTCTCTTGTTGTACCAGTAGCTCGCAGATAATTTACCTTTTGTGTCTTTTACATGGTCTAGTTCTAGAAGCTACCGCTAAAAACAACTGCTGTCGACCAGAACCGGAAGTGTAGCGTAGAGCCCAGATTTTAACGGAAGTACGTCACCACTACCCGTGGCATATACCCTATTCAGTACAAAACTGCTCTCATTACACATCAATGCTTGCACGGCACTTCACCTGACTATCTAAAGGACATTCTTGCACCATATTCATCCACCCGGTCTCTACGATCACAGAACAGTAATTTCCTTCATATTCCTCGGACCAAATTGAGGACCATGGGAGACCGAGCATTCTGTGTGGCTGCCCCCCGCCTGTGGAACTCCCTCCCTGACGACCTGAGAGCTCCACAGTCACTGGTTGACTTTAAAAGCAGCATAAAGACTTTTCTTTTTAAGCAAGCCTATTCTGCCTCCACATGATTTTATCTTTGATCTTAGTTGATATTATTATTGATTTTATTTGATTTTATCACTTGTTTTATTTTGATCTTTGCTTTGTTACACTTTGTAGCACTTTGAGATTTTTATTAATGAAAAGTGCATTATAAATTGAATTCATTATTATTATTATTATTTACATTTCTATGCTGATGACACAGTGGTTTATTGTCGAGCTAAAACAGTTGCTAAGGCTTTCCAGCTTTTGCAATCTGGTTTAGACATCATCCAGTCAGATCTGTTCCATCTCAAACTTGTCCTAAATGCTGATAAAACAAAAGGGATGTTTTTTTCAAATAGGAAGTTGGTCCCAGCAGTTCTTCCTCTGATTTTATCCTCAAATGGTGTCCCTATTGAGTTTGTTGATTCCTATAAATATTTGTCTAAAAAAAGCTAATTCTGGTAACTCTGGACATTCAAAAATCTAGTACGCTAGTATCATTCAGCCCTCTGTGAATAGCAAACAACCATCAGGGTGCTAACGATCCATCGTTAGGCTGAAGGTCCTCCTTGATCATGTGAGCAGCTGGTTTTAGGCTGTCATCAGCAAACTGGTTGATCCACTGTGAGAAGGTGCTATTTATTTATAAGACTGAGCTGAATACAGCACCTCGGACTGAGGAAGTCTTTTGGACGAAAGACGAAATGTTTCTACAATTTTTTTGCTTTGTTTGTGTTTTTTGAATGTCCAGAGGACCAGACTTAGCTTTTTTAGATTTTTCTACCTGGATTATTGAGCAGCATCAGGGCTATAAATATCTGGGTATCCTGGTCAATTTGCATCTCTCTTTTAAACTCCACGTGGAAAACCTAGTAAAGAAACTGAAAGTTAAACTGGGTTTCTTTTTCAGAAACAGATCATGTCTAACACTGAATGTTAGGAAACACCTTGTATCTGTGACTTTCCTTCCCTCCATTGATTACGGTGACATTCTCTACATGAATGCTCCTACAAGCACCCTGCAGATGTTGGATGTTGTCTATCATGGTGCATCCTGCAGATGTTGGATGTTGTCTATCATGGTGCACTAAGATTCATAACTGGTTGTGATTATCGTACCCACCACTGCACCCTGTATTCACTGGTTAACTGGACATCATTAACTTCACACAGACTCTTCCACTGGTACATTTTCATCTTTAAATCACTTCTTGGTCTGCTGCCCTCATACATCTCCTCCTACATGTCTCTGTGTGAGTGCAGCTACAGTGTGCGCTCTCAGGACATGATTACCTGCAGTGTTCCGTCAGTGAGGACTGAACTTGGAAAAAGGACCTTCTCCTACTCCGCTCCTGCTTCATGGAATATCTTACAAAAAGATCTGAAGATCTCGACCTTGACTTCTCTAAATGGTTTTCAGAATCTGTTGGAATCCTGGCAAAAACCAATGCAGACATGTTCCTGTTTTTGATTTTCTACATCTACCTTATAATCTGTCTGTTTTGCTACTTTGATATCTTTTTCTTAACTTGTTAAAAAAATCTGTATTTCTCTCTTATGTTTGTTTGTAGTTGATTGTTCAAAAAATTTCTACTGTTGCTGTTGTCATCATTCTTTAGTTTGTAGACAGGTCTCTCTTGTAAATGAGTCCTCAAGGCTCAATGATATTAACCTGCCTAAATAAAGGTTGAATGAATCATATAACTGACTAGCAACTATTTTCTCTAGACATTTTGGGATTAGATATAGGTCTATAATTGGCTAGGATTCCTGAGTCAAAGTTATATTTCTTAAATAAAGGTTTAGTTACAGCAATTGTAAAGCTCTGTGGTATATAACCATTTAATAGATAGAAATTAAGCAGATCCCAGACATGGTTATTAATGAAGGGAAATACCTCTTCAAACAGGTCCAAGACTCGACAGCAAAACAAATTTAACTTACTGATAACTCGTCAACACCATCACAATTCCAATAACAACACATTCAGTGTAAGGCAACACTCCACTACACAGCTACATGCCAGGGAGACAGAGACGTGGGTGAAGAATTTATCTGACAGACAGCTCACCCAGCCGGAGACAGAGATTCTTGCCAGGGGACTAAACTTTGCAGTGGCACCAAGTAGAATTCCTCTAGTAGAGATGATCACAGCCACTGAGTCAGCCATCCGTAACAACAAAATTAGAGAGTTTGAAGCAGAACAACTCAGAGTCAAAGTTTCAGCCTGTCTCAGTAATGCTAAACCACCACCTTCCAACATCAGTAGAGAAGAGAAAGATGCACTCAACACTCTTAGCAAGGACAAAAACATCATAATTCTCCCAGCAGACAAAGGAAGGTGCACAGTGATTTTGAACCAGAAAGACTATCATGAGAAAGTTATGTCACTCCTTAGTGACGTAACCACTTATGAACCGCTGAAAAGAGATCCAGGAAGTGGTTACAAGAAGAAGTTGATAGATTGCCTGAAAATTTTGAAGCAGGACAAGGCTATTGACAATATTCTGTACCACAGACTGTACCCAGGGGAGGCCACGCCAAGTCTGTATGGTTTACCCAAAATCCACAAACAAGGTGTACCTTTAAGACCAATTGTTAGCATGATTAACTCGGTCACTTACAATGTTTCCAAATATCTGGCATCTGTACTCATCCCTTTAGTTGGCAGCTCAGAACACCACATACAGAACACCATGGACTTTGTGGATAAGGTGAGGGATGTCATCATGGAGACTGATGAAACAATGGTCTCTTTTGATGTCACATCACTCTTTACGTGCATTCCTGTTGATGAAGCAGTAGAGGTGGTCTGTTTAAGGTTAAAATCAGACACCACTCTGAACAGCAGAACCACGCTTTCCACAGAGCAACTGTGTCAACTCTTGAAACTGTGCCTGCAGTCAACCTACTTCACATATGGGGAGCAATATTATAGGCAGAAACATGGGTGTGCTATGGGGTCTCCAGTTTCTCCTATTGTTGCCAACCTGTACATGGAGGAGGTAGAAAAGAGAGCCTTGACATCCTTTTCAGGGAGACCACCAAGTCATTGGTTCAGGTATGTTGATGACACCTGGGTTAAAATTAAATCTCAGGAAGTCCAACATTTCACTGATCACATCAACTCTGTGGATAAATATATCAAGTTCACACGAGAAGATGTAAAAAATGGCAGGTTGGCTTTCTTGGACTGTGAGGTCTCAGTTTCTGATAGAGGAAATTTGCAAACTGATGTGTACCGCAAACCCACCCACACAGACCAGTATTTACAGTTTGACTCCCATCACCCTCTGGAGCACAAGTTAGGAGTCATCAGGACTCTGTATCACAGAGCAGACAGCGTCCCCACTAACTCAGGAGCCAGACAGAAGAGAAATCACACACAAAACAGGCTCTAGGGAAATGTGGATATCCTAACTGGGCCTTCCTGAAAGCAGAGAAGAAACCCAAACAGGACTCCAGCAGCCATCAGGTGAAAAGAAGGAACCCAGACCCAGACCAGTGGTCATTCCAGATGTTGCAGGAGTTTCAGAGACATTGAGACGTTTATTTTCTAAACACAACGTCCCAGTGGCTTTTAAACCCCAAAATACATTAAAGACTGGTTCATCCCAAAGATCCAGTCCCCCGGCACAAACAGAGTAATATTGTGTATGCTGTTCAGTGTCAGGAGGGTGATCAGTCTTATATCGGGGAAACTAAACAGCCACTGGCCAAAAGGATGGCCCAGCACAGAAGATCAACATCATCAGGTCAGGACTCTGCAGTCTACACTCATCTCCAGGTCAGAGGTCACTCTTTCAGGGATGAAGATGTTCACATCCTTGATAGAGAGGAACGATGGTTTGAGAGAGGAGTAAAGGAGGCCATCTTTGTGAAAAGAAACCGTCCATCATTAAACAGAGGTGGAGGCCTCCGGGTTCAACTGTCCCCCTCTTACAATGCTGTTATTGCTAGTATCACTCAGCCCTCTGTGAATAGCAAACAACCATCAGGGTGCTAATGATCCATTGTTAGGCTGATGGCCCTCCTTGATCATGTGAGCAGCTGGTTTCAGGCTGTCATCAGCCAACTGGTTGATCCACTGTGGGAGGGTGCTATTTATAAGACTGAGCTGAACACAGCAACTCAGACTGAGGAAGTCTTTCGGACGAAAGACGAAACGTTTCTACATTTTTTTTGCTTTGTTTTGTTTTATTTTTTGAATGTCCAGAGGACCAGACTTAGCTTTTTTAGATTTTTCTACCTGGATTATTGAGCATGCATCAGAGTACCTCTTCAAACAGTCTGGTTGGGATGGGATCTAGCAGACATGTGGATGGTTTGGATGAAGTTATTATTTTTTCCTGTTCAGAGAGCTCAACAGGACAAAAACAGTCCAAACATAAATCAGGTTCTAGTGACATTTTTCAAGTTGTCTCATCTTGCCACAGAACCAGAGGCGATACTAGGAATGTTGGTATATTTTTTCCTCTAATTGAAATAATTTTATTTAAAAATAATCTCATGAAGTCATCACTGCTTATACATAGTTGTAGGGATACATGAATCAACAGAGATAGGATTTTTCATTAGACTAGCTATGGTACTGAAAAGGAACCTGGGGTTATTTTTAATTCTCATCAATTAAAGATGAATAATATCAAGGTCTAGCTTTACAGAGCACTTTATTGTACATTAGAAAGAGCAGCTTTTAAATATACAACTAAAACAAAAAACAATGTGACACTTAATACTGTTGCTTCCAATCCGTTTGTCAATCTCACGCTCCATTTTCCCCTCACTTTAACATGATGGTAGTGTTATAGACCCCGATTGGCAGACCAAAAAGAGACGAGGACAACAGGATACAAAAGGTGAATGTTTATTTACAGTGCAGGATAAATGTGATGGTTCGCTGTGGGGAGAAGTGGAGAACAAGATGAGTCTCTTGGCGATAATGGTTGATTTGATGCTTTCTACAGGTAGAAGCCTTTCTTACTGTGTTTGTTTGTTGCAGGTGGCACCGAGGTGAATTGGAGGCTGTGTTCAGTGATGAGAGGAAATCCAGAGAGGTAAGTAGGAATCTGCAGAGGTGTTGTGTCCAGGTGTCCCGAATGTGGTTAGCTGAGCTGAGTTGGGTGTGCAGGTTTTGACGACCAGATCCAGCCAGAGGTCCAAGGAGGAAACGAGCAGATCCACAGGAGCAGGAAACAGAACTGGCGGGCAGAACAACAACAACAGGTTAGAGAAGCTCAAGCACGTTTCTAAGGCTGTCTGTCACACAATTACCCAGGGTAATCAATGCTCCAGCGTAGGATGAGTGTCTGGCCGGGGTTTAAATAGTGCAGGGAAACCCGGTCTGGCAGATGAGGTGCAGGTGTAATCAGCTGATTAGTTGCTAGGTCAACGAGCAGGAAAAAGGGTTGAAACTGAGTCTCACACACTCGTGAACAAAACCTGGAGATACTTGAACTCAGAAACTCACCCTCGATCTGGAAAGAGCAATTCCCCCTTTTCCGGTTGAGGACCATGGCCTCAGATTTGGAGGTGCTCATTCTCATCCCAGCCTCTTCACACTCAGCCGCGAACAGCTCCAGTGAGAGTTGAAGATGACGGCACGATGACGCCAACAGAACACATCATCTGCAAAGAGCAGAGATGGAATCCTGAGGCCACCTAACAAGAAACCCTCCACCTACTGGCTGCACCGAGAAATTCTGTCCATAAAGTTATGAACAGAATCTGTGACAACGGGCAGCCCTGGTGGAGTCCAACACCCTCCCTGAAGAGGTCTGACTTACTGCCAGCAATGCAAACTCAATTCTCACACCGCTTGTAGGGACTGAACAGCCCGTAGCAACGGGCCCCCAATCCCATACTCACAGAGCACCCCCAACAGTGTACATCAAGGACAATGGTTGAATGCCTTCTCCAAATCCATACAACGCTTGTAGAGAGAATGGGCAAACTCCCATGACCCCTCGAGGACCCTAGTGAGGGTAAAGAGCTGATCCAGTGTTCCATGGCCAAGTTAGAACCCACATTGTTCCTCCTGGATCTGAGTTTCTTCCAACAATGCTTCTTCTTGCTTCTCCAGTACCCCTGAATAGACCTTAGCAGGGAGGATGAGGAGAGTGATGCCCCTATATTTGGAGCACACCCTCCACTTTCATTTTTTTGAAGAGGGGAACCACCACCCCAGTCTGCCAGTCTAGTGGCACTGTCCACATGTCCATGTGATGTTACAAAGGCATGTCAGCCAAGACATCCCCACAACATCCAGGTCTTAAAGAAATCAGGGTGAATCTCATTCACTCACAGAGCCATGCTACCTCGGAGCTTTTTAACTACCTCAGTGACCTCAGCCACAGTTATGGATGAATCATCCCCAAAGTCCCCCAACTCAGCTTCCTCCATGGAAGACGTGCTGGTGGGATTGAAAAGGTCCGAGAAGTATTCCTTCCACCTCCCAATGAAGATTTTTATGGACATGACACAGCAAGGAACTCGGTGTCCCTTTCCCAGACGTGGGTTACCGGGGCCCCACCCTGGAGCCAGGCCTGGGGGAGAGGCTCATCAGCAAGTGCCTGGTGACCGGGTCTCTACCCAAAGGGCCCGTTCAGGCTCAGTTCAAAGGAGCAGCATGGGTTTGCCTTCCTGTGGACCCACCACCTGCTGGAAGGGCCATAACATTCTGGTGCGTGATGCCATGGAGCAGTGGCCGAAGGCGGGGACCTTGGCACTCTGACCCTGGCTTACCAAAGCTGGCTCTTGGGACATGGAACTGGTGGGGAAGGAGACTGAGCTTGTGAATGAGGTTGAGAGGTACCAACTAGATATAGTTGGGCTCACTTCAATGCACAGCATGGGTTCTGGAACCACTCTCTTTGAGAGGGGCTGGACAATATTCCACTCTGGAGTTGCCCATGATGAGAGGCGTTGAGCTGGTGTGGGTCTACTTGTAGCCCCCTGACTTGGTGCCTGTGTTTTGGGGTTTTCTCTGGTAGATGAGAGGGTGGCTTCCCTTCATCTTCGGGTGTGGGGACAGACTCTGACCGTTGTCTATGCCTATGTACCGAACGACAATTCAGAGTATCCGGCCTTCTTGGAGTCCTTGGCAGGGGTGCTGAAATGTGTGCCAGCTGCGGACTCCTTTATTCTGCTGGGGGACTTCAATGCCCACTTGAGAAATGACAGTGTGACCTGGAGGGGTGTGATTGGGAGGAACGGCCTTTCTGATCTAAACCCGAGCGGCGTTCTGTTGTTGGACTTCTGTGCTAGTCATAGTTTGTCCATCACAAACACCATGTTTGAACATAAGTGTGTCCATAAGTGCACTTGGCACAGGACACTAGGTTGTAGATCGATGATAGACTTCATAGTTGTGTCATCTAATTTACAGCCTTGTTTTGGACACTCGGATGAACAGAGGAACTGAGCTGTCAACTGATCACCATCTGGCAGTGAGTTAGATCAGATGGTAGGGGAAGATGCCGGACAGACTCATTGATGGTTTGCTGGGAACACCTGGTAGAAGAACCCATCAGAGAGATCTTCAACTTACACTTGCGGGAGAGCTTTAATTGCATTTCAGCTGAGGTGGGGGACAATGGCCCTCATTCACGAACCGTTCGTACGCACAGATTTGTTCTTAAACTGTGCGTACGAGTGATTTAGGATCATTTGTGGCATTCAACAATGTTTTCGTATCCTACGATTTTTTTCAGATACGAACAAAATTTACGAGTGGTCCGGACCTGTCGTATATTTTAGGAGCGTCAGTCTGCTGTCATCCAGACGGAATTTCTCCACTAATAACTTCATATTTCGTTATTTAGAAAATATTTTGGGTTTAAAAAAATCACGCACCATAATTATTCTTGACAATAGGTTATTCTGTTTGAATTAGAATTATAATTTTAAGTTTAATTTGTCTGGTGTGTCGCGCAGGCTTCAGTGAGTCGTGCGCTCCCCTTGGTCATCAAAGCCGCTCCTCATATTAACACCCAGGTACATAAAATTCCCATACACCGCCGCAGAACAAGTACGAATTAAGACTGATTTTCATGCTATTGCTGGACTGCTGTGCCAAACACCATCGGAGCAATAGATTATTATATCTGATTCGAAATATAACCTGCAGAATGTGGTTGCGCGATGACCAGGAGGAGCGCGCATGACTCATTTGTGCTGCAAAACATGTTGGCACGCGTCTGCGCAGCGTGGCATTTATTGTCCATCCATCTCAGACTATTCCTTGACCACCTCCTGTCCGTGCTGCGGCGAGACGTTTGTTTGAAGCCATTTTCAGATCAAACCATTTATTCTTGATTTCTGATACTGTACGACCCACGGGACACACAACATATGCACTACAATATTAATATGAAGTTAACTGTAGTTTCGAGACATTTTAAAATGCTTCTGTTCAAAAACACATCCGACACTTGCGGGGGGGTGGGGGGTAGCGGTGCGCCACAGCTCTTCTGAATAAGTGAAACTATAATGTAACACAGTACACTAAAATTAAAGATATTTGACCATCCGACACTTGCGGGGGGGGGGGGGGTAGCGGTGCAGAGCAGAACTTCAATCTCCGAACGCGTGAAGTTCTTCTTTTTACTTCTTGATTTAGAATGAATGGACACTTCCTGCTGTCAAAAGGCAGGAAACGTGGCCTTATATGGTGTTTTGAGGGGTGGGAATTATGTAAATGACCTCTCCGCGAGCACGCGCAGGTGGATGGAACAGGTGGGATTCATCAACTTTACGCAACCCGTTTACACACGTTTCCTGTGGATAGAAGACTTTGTTGAATCTGACGTGGCATGTTCGTACGAACGCTTCGTACGAACAAAAGTAGGAGAAATTTAGGATAAAATTACGAACATTTTCGTGAATGAGGGCCATTGAGTCTGAGTGGGCCATGTTCCACACCTCACTTGTTGAGGTAGCTGCCTTGAACTGTGGCTACAAGGTTGTCAGTGCTTCTTGCTATGGCCATCCACAAATTCGGTGGTGGACACCCCCCAGTTAGAGAGGCTGTCGAGCTGAAGAAGGAGTCCTATTGGGCCTTTTTGGTCAGTTGGACTCTGGAGGCAGCTGAGGAGTACCAGAGGGACAAGAGGTCCGCAGCCTTTACTGTTTCTGAGGTAAAAACTCGGATGTGGGAGGAGTTGGGTGCGACCTTGGATAGAGACTCTCAGTCGACTTCGAGGAGATTCTGGCAATTCCACAATCTTATTCCCTGAATTACAATGCAACACTCCTTCAGACTAGTTCTAGATGGAGATTTTACAAACAATTCATAACATCTTGTGTCATAAGCTCTCAGAAATTGGTTTCTCTGAACACACCATTGGTTGGTTTTCTAACTATCTTTCAGATTGGAGGCAATGTGTTCAACATAATGGTACTTCCTCCAGTTATTTAACAGTCAAAAATTGTGTACCACAAGGCTCAGTCTTAGGACCCACACTCTTTATAATCTACATAGGTAATGTAGGTAAAAGCATCCCTGATGCATCCTTACATTTCTATGCTGATGACACAGTGGTTTATTGTCGAGCTAAAACAGTTGCTAAGGCTTTCCAGCTTTTGCAATCTGCTTTTGACATCATCCAGTCAGATTTGTTCCATCTCAAACTTGTGCTAAATGCTGATAAAACCAAAGGGATGCTTTTTTCAAACAGGAAATCGGTCCCAGCAGTTCTTCCTCCGATTTTATCCTCAAATGGTGTCCCTATTGAGTCCGTTGATTCCTATAAATACTTGGGTATCTTGGTTGACTTGCATCTCTCTTTTAAGCTTCACATTTTTTGTATTTTTTTCTGTTCTGGCAGCTGAAGGAGGCAGTCACTTTTGTCCTTTCCTCCCCATCCTCCCCCCTCCCCTTGCGTGGCTTCTTGTCTTGTCTGCAGCTTCTCATGAAGCACCTCGAACAAAGATTAAGATGGATTGGGTGGTATGGGCAATCAATTCTACTGAAAGATTTCAACAAAAGGCAAGGCACGGGGGAGCCGGCCCATCCCCGCAGAC
Organism: Garcialebias charrua; assembly: GCA_038048925.1. Taxonomy (NCBI): domain Eukaryota; kingdom Metazoa; phylum Chordata; class Actinopteri; order Cyprinodontiformes; family Rivulidae; genus Garcialebias; species Garcialebias charrua. The sequence goes on from JBBPBX010000848.1 coordinate 75,995, forward strand.
GAAACGAGAGGATATACGCCATGGATTCCGATGGAATGGTGAGTGTCTCTCTCTCTGTAGCTGTGTTTCCATCCATTTTCATTTTGATTTTTGAGCAAATTTTTGAAATCTCGCAAATATGTAAATACAAATTAATGCGAAGCAGAAGTGTTTCCATCTACTGACTTGTAGCGCATCTACCAAGCCACGCACAGCGTCATTACGTCAGACGTCAGCGTCATTACGTCAGACGTCAGCGTCATTACGTCAGACGTCAGCACTGCGCATGTCTACAGTAAACAGGAAGTAGCGGTTGAAAACAGAACCCGGCCACACATCTCGTCAAAATGGAGAGAATATTTCAGGTACGTGTTGCTATCGGGCGAGTTGTATTTATTCTGTCATGCCAACTAGTTTTAGCGATGTTACATGTTGTCCGGAGCGGAAACAGCTGATCAGTCACGTGACGTGAATGTTCGCTTCGGCAGCACGAGTCGGCAAATGTGTTTCCATCTGTCGTTTTGCGCATCTGCTCGGTTTCGAAGATCCCAAAAACCACCTCAAGCGAGCGTATAAACTTTTTGGCGAATTTCAGGAAGTAACTGCGCATTTTGCCGTTTCCATTCAGCTTTTCTGCTGCGATACTTCAAAATGCGCACCTAGAAACCTTGATGGAAACACGGCTTGTGTGCTCTGAGGGAATGTGAAGAATCTGGATTAAATTGGAGTTACGATGGCAACGCTTTGCTTTTTTGGCGTTTTGTGGAGCACTGGCCTATCGGCAAATGAGGAAGATTTAGCAGGACCTAATGCTGGATCACCCGATCTGATTTGCGCCGTGACCTCGGAAATCAGCTGTTTACGAGCTAATCCGGAAGGTGAACATAATCTCTGAGGATCGCAGATCATCCTCTCGGATTGGGACTCTGGACGCTGTACTGGTCAACATCTAAGGGCCACAGCTTGGATCAGTGGAAAAAGTCCCAAATTGGACCATATCAGAGTTGCTCAGCAGGACTCAAGGCTGAAGGAAATTATACTGTCAGCCTGAAGTGAAAAATATTTGTAATCCTTATCTGACTTACCCTAAACAGCCTTGGAAAAGGCTGGATATCAAATTTCTCCTGAGACGTGTTTTACTGAGGCAAACAGCTGCACCTACCGCTAACCCCCCCCTCCGGAGAACTTTTCTATGAGCGTTATCGGAGGCCGTTTGGTTACATGCGCGTAGGCAAGGGGGGTTCGGGGGGTTTGAACGAACCGCCCACTTTTAAAGGAGAAGTTGACAATGCTAAACTAATGTGCCTGGATAGCTCAACTGTTAAAGTGTCTGCCTTCAGTCCCAAATCTCGTGGGATCAAGTCCCACTTGGTACAACGTTTTTTTTTTTTATTCATTCCAAATTAAAAAAGCACAAGAAAACTATTTACAAAACAGCAAGGAATAAAACAATGCATTAAATGAAAGGAATCAGACGAAGAAAATAATCTTATCTGCCCCTTCTCAAACTATTTTTTTTTCAAACACTCGATTCAAACAACTAATTTTACATTTGTCTTTTATTGGATAAAAAAAGTAGTTAATATGCCTGTGAAGAAAGAAGAATGTGTTAACCACAGGCTGTGGTTAACACATTCTTCTTTTTTTATCCAATAAAAGAGTGTTTGAAAAAAAAATAGTTTGAGAAGGGGCAGATAAGATTATTTTCTTCGTCTGATTCCTTTCATTTAATGCATTGTTTTATTCCTTGCTGTTTTGTAAATAGTTTTCTTGTGCTTTTTTAATCTGGAATGAATAAAAAAAATAAAAAAAACGTTGTACGATGCGGGACTTGATTTCACGAGCTTTGGGACTGAAGGCAGACGCTTTATCAGTTGAGCTATCCAGGCACATTAGTTTAGCATTGTCAACTTCTCTTTTAAAATGAACCGCCACCCACAAAATTCTGGCTACGCCCATGGGTTACATCTCAGAACTGTTTGCTATCTGGAATGTCTCATGGACAGAAATCTCACTGCCTCAGTCTCAAAATGCAACATGTGATTGTCTTAAATGTGCTTCTGGTATAGTTTTTTCTGATGTCTCATATGGTGTCATGAAAGACAAAATGTGATATATCTTTTTTTAATACCAACGCTGTGACCCTCATGGTTCTTTCCTTGTTTTCACACCTTTGACCTTCATCCCGATACGGATGGGAGAGGCCGCGCTGAAGAACATAATGTGATATGATGTCTCATATGGTCTGATAGCAGCAGCTTCACACACTCGCCCCCTTCAGGATGACTGTGCGTACATATTCACGCTGTATTGGTGCAAACTTGTGCAATGTTATTAAAAGTACTCTGACTCTGACTCTCTGACATGTAAAACCTAGTATAGAAACTGAAAGTTAAACTGGGTTTCTTTTTCAGAAAAAGATCATGTCTAACACTGAATGTTAGGAAACACCTTGTATCTGTGACTTTCCTTCCCTCCATTGATTACAGTGACATTATCTACATGAATGCTCCTACAAGCACCTGCAGATGTTGGATGCTGTCTATCATGGTGCACTAAGATTCATAACTGGTTGTGATTATCGTACCCACCACTGCACCCTGTATTCACTGGTTAACTGGTCACCATTAACCTCACACAGACTCTTCCACTGGTACATTTTCATCTTTTTTCATTCATTCATTCAACCTTTATTTATACAGGCTAGCCTCGTTGAGTCACGGGGACTCTTTAAATCACTTCTTGGTCTGCTGCCTTCAAACATCTCCTCCTACATGTCTCTATGTGAGTGCAGCTACATCGTGCGCTCTCAGGACATGATTACCTGCAGTGTTCCCTCAGTGAGGACTGAACTAGACAAAAGGACCTTCTCCTGCTCTGCTCTTGTTTCCTGGAATATCTTACAAAAAGATCTGAAGCTCTCTCGACCTTGACGTCTCTGAGTGGCCTTAAGAATCTGTTGGACTCCTGGCAAGAACCAATGCAGACATGTTCCTGTTTTAGTTTTCTATATTCACCTTATGATCTAGCTGTTTTTGCTACTTTTTGCCATCTTATTTTAATTTGTTTAAAAAAATCTGTATGCCTCTTTTATAACTGTCTATTGTTGTTGCTGTTGTCCAGTGTTGTCATCACTCTTTGTTAAAATCAGGTCTCTTGTAAATGAGAGCTCGAGGTTCAATGGGATGGACCTGTCTAAATAAAGGTTGAATGAATGAATTTCCCTTCCCTTAAGGTACTGACTCTCCTTTTTAACAAATTTTAATTGAATATTTGGGGGTAATATTTTTATGACCTTTATACATAACTTGTAAAATGCTATATTCAACCAAATCATAAAATTTTAATATTAATTAATATTAATAATTAATTTAATATTAATTAATTACCGGTAATTAATTTTAATATATTCCTGTTTTTAGTTTACTACATTTGCCTCATAATCTATCTGTTTTGCTACTTTGACATTTTTCTTAAGTTGTTAAAATAAATCTGTATGCCTCTCTTATGATTGTCTATTGTTGTCATCATTCTTTAGTTTGTAGACAGGACTCTCTTGTAAATGAGTCCTCGAGGCTCAATAGGATTAACCGGCCTAAATAAAGGTTAAATGAAAAAAATATATACTTTTTTTTATAATTTCAACTGATGAAATAATACATTTGATGGGTGACCATAGCACTTCCTACTAATAATACGTATAGCTCTTTTTTTGTAAAATAAAAATAGGATTTGTAATTGTTTTGCATGTTTTCCCCCAAACTTCAATACAATAGATTAAATATGGAACAATCATTACATTATACAATATATACAAAGCTTCATCTTTCAAAAACTATTTTTTTACTTTATACAGTAATGCAACTGATTTTTGTTATTTTCTATGGCTTCTCATGAAAAACTTGAAAAACTTCAAGATTTCATGTTCATAAGAAAGTTTATTTTCCAAAAGCCAAACAATTTGTCCTGTTCATGTTCATTCATTCAAGCTTTATTTAGTCAGGTAAATCTCATTGAGCCTCGTGGACTCATTTACAAGAGAAACCTGTCTACAAACTCAAGAATGATGAACAGCAATGATACAATTACCTTAAACAATAAAAAATGGAAAAACTAGCAAAACAGTATAAGGTAGACGTATAAAATCAAAAACAGGAACAAATCTGCATTGGTTTTTTCCAGGATTCCAACAGATTCTGAAAACCATTTAGGGAGGTCAGGGCCGAGAGCTTCAGATCTTTTTGTAAGATATTCCATGAAGCAGGAGCAGAGTAGGAGAAGGTCCTTTTTCCAAGTTCAGTCCTCACTGAGGGAACACTGCAGGTAATCATGTCCTGAGAGCGCACACTGTAGCTGCACTCACGCAAAGACATGTAGGAGGAGAATCCGTGTATGGTTCGTTGTACAGCATTTATTTGGAATTGAATTTGTTTGTTTGTTTGTTTGTTTGTTTGTTTGTTTCGTGTAATGTCTAAACCACGTAAAGTTACCAATGTATGTGTTTGTTTTGTTTTGGCACATCTTTAGGTTAGACTGGTAAAACTGGCATCGTTTTGCTCCAATTTTTTGTTTGTTTGTTTGTTTGTTTGTTTGTTTTAAGTAAATCACTTTATATTGATCTTGCAGGAAATAATTTTCAGACTAATCTTGAGAGTGTGACCACAGATCCCGGGTCAGAACAGAACAGAGAGCCTGCTGCAGTTCTTGTAGAACGTTTGCACCTCCTCGTTCTTCCTGCGTGTTCCCTCAGTGCACGGGGCAGGAACGTGCATGTTGGCTGTTCACAGTCAGTTCATCTCCTCAGGCCTTACTGTACATGTTTACCTTCATGAGAGGAATGTCTTCTCTTTATGCTTCATCATGGGAAACGTTGCACAACTGGAGGAACACAAACTGTAAAACTTCAAAAGGCTGCAGCTGTCAATCAAACACTCAGGCCGCTACACTCAAAGGCCTTTGAAAGAGACAAACGTCCTGGTCAGTCCATCCATCCATTCATCCATCCATTTGTCATCCATCCATCCATCCATCCATTCATCATCCATCCATCCAACCATCCATCCATTCATTCATTATTCATCTGTCCAACCATCCATCCATCCATTTGTCATCCATCCATCCATCCATCCATCCATTCATCATTCATTTATCCAACCATCATCCATCCATCCATCCATCCATACATACATCCATCATTCATCTATCCAACATCCATCCAACCATCCATTCATTCGTTCTTTATTCATCTATCCAACCATCCAGCCATCCATCCATTCATTCATCATCCATTCATCCATTCATTTATCGTTCATCTATCCAACATTAATTCAACCTTTATTTAAACAGATAAATCACATTGAGCCTCGGAGACTCATTTACAAGTGAGATCTGTTGAACAGACAATAAAAGTGGTGAAAAAAACACATAGGGTCCATCCATCCATCCATTCATTCATCATCCATCCATCTATCCATTCGTCCATTCATTCATTCATCATCATCATTAAGATTCATAACTGGTTGTAATTATCGTACCCACCACTGCACCCTGTATTCACTGGTTAACTGGACATCATTAACCTCACACAGACTCTTCCACTGGTACATTTTCATCTTTAAATCACTTCTTGGTCTGCTGCCCTCATACATCTCCTCCTACATGTCTCTGTGTGAGTGCAGCTACAGCGTGCGCTCTCAGGACATGATTACCTGCAGTGTTCCCTCAGTGAGGACTGAACTTGGAAAAAGGACCTTCTCCTACTCTGCTCCTGCTTCATGGAATATCTTACAAAAAGATCTGAAGCTCTCGACCTTGACTTCTCTAAATGGTTTTAAGAATCTGTTGGAATCCTGGCAAAAACCAATGCAGATTTGTTCCTGTTTTTGATTTTATACATCTACCTTATAATCTGTCCGTTTTGCTAATTTGATATCTTTGTTTTAACTTGTTAAAAAAATCTGTATTTCTCTTATGATTGTCTATTGTTGATTGTTTAAGGAAATTCTACCATTGCTGTTCATCATTCTTTAGTTTGTAGCAGGTCTCTCTTGTAAATGAGTCCTCGAGGCTCAATGAGACTAACCTGACTAAATAAAGGTTGAATGAATTCATCCATCCATCCATTCATTATTTATTTATTGACCTTTATTTAACCAGGAAAATATCACTGAGATCACAGATCTCTTTTGTAAGGGAGGCCTGGGCCTGAAGGCAGACTAACCTCCATGTTGTTGGTCTGGAAAGGTTGTTTTGATATTTCGACCCATTTTCCCTGTGTGCACGTTTCAGTTGTTGCACACCTGCAACACTGCAACAGACATTAGTTCTTTTGATTTTCCATTTGCAGTAAAGACACAAAAACGTTTAAAAATGAAGGAAGCTTGAATAAAATGCAAAATGATATGTGCTGGAGGATAAAAATAAAAGACAATAGTGCCTGATGAAAGCACCAAAATCAGAATCAATGGAGTAATTACTGTTTAATCTCATGTTTCAGCATGTTCCCCAACAAATGTCAAATAATTAGTCACAGAATCTTTGCTAAATGAATTTTAATGCAAGCTCCTAACAATAAATTTAAATGTTCTTCTTCACATGTGGTTAAATGACATCATTTAATGATGCTGCACCTTTTGGGAAATAACAAGTTACTTTACTGAGAGCAATGAATGATGATCACAAAATGAATCCTAAAGAAATTAATTTTATGAAAGGACTCAAAGGGGAGGACAAGCACGACGACTTAAGCCACATCCTGACCAAACGCGTTTCAACTGGCAGGAGCGTCCAGCTTACATGCAAAGTCAATGGGGGACGCGCCTCCAGCCGCGTCTTGGCGTCGGGCGTCACGTCACGTGCGTATTGAGCGTGCTGGAAAGTGTTTTCCGTGCACGTGAACCCGCTTCAGCCTCCAAAGCAGCGTTGATCACTGCTGAAGTTTTCGTCGTTCAAACGTTCAAACGCCGTTCAACTCTCGAGAGTGGGGGGTAGAAGAGAGGGGGAGAGTCCCTATGTGACGTGGAAACGAGGGGACGGGGGTATTGCGCAACTATGTGACGTATTGTTTGTGGGACACAGAAAAAACCCGCGGAGTCGTGGACTATGGAAGAGAAACTCATTGTAGCTGTGTGTTCACGACAAGTCCTTCATGACCAGTCAAGTCTGCTCCACAGAGACAGAGATAAAAAGCTCCTCGCCTGGAGGAGTGCAGTGAGGAACTCGGTGTACCGGTAAGCTCCTCCCCCCTTCCCCGCCGCCACACCGCCGCCGCTCTGGTCAGGACACCACTGGGTCCAGTGCGTCCACTTGCGTGCGTGACGAGCCTTTTTGCCGTTGAAAAGCTGTTTGGTCAGGACGTGGCATTAGCGCTGTTGCCTCACAGCACGAAGGTCCTTGGTTCAATCCCTGGTTGGACCTTGGGTCTTACTCTGTGGAGTTTGCATGTTCTCTCTGTGTTGGTTTCCTGCGTGTACTCCAGTTTCCTCTCACAGTCCAAAATCATGCATGTTAGACTGATGGTAACTCTAAATTGACCCTGGGTGTGAGTGAGTGAGAGAGTGAATGGTTGTTTGTCTCGTTTGTCTCTGTGTCCCTGTGATGGACTTGCGACCCGTCCAGGGTGTCCCCCGCTTCTCGCACAGTGATTGCTGGACATGGGCACTGGTGACCCCCGTGACCCAAAATGGAAGAAGCGAGTAAAAGATAATGGATGGATGGATGGATGATGGGTCTTACTCTGTGGAGTCTGCATGTTCTCTCCGTGTTGGTTTTCTCCAGGTACTGCAGTTTCCTCCCACAGCAGGAACGTCAGCCCAGCTGTTCCACAGCTGCCTGAGGGTGTTGATCATTTGTGTAAGAAAAGTCAATCGTCAAGTTTACTTACTGAACTTTTTCTCTTGCATGGAAGAATTCAGCAATAATTTTGAAACGTTAAAGCTATTTTCTAACAAACTACGCGTGCTTCTGGAGAGGTGACAACTCTGAGGTTGTCAAAATCATTTTATTTGTTTTAGTCGTGCAATAAGAGCAAACGAAGGTGGATTTATTTATTAATTTTTTATTTTATTTATTTATTTTGATGGTCGGAGCAGTTTGAAATCCTCCAGGAACTAAACTTTGCCTCTGATCTGAACATGTCGCTCTCTGTGACTCTGCCAGCCTGACACCACAGATGCGTCAACAGATGCCGGCTCGCTTCCTGTGGCTTGTGCTGACATACGAGAGGGTTTTAAAGCCATGGGCTCGTGTTTCAGAGCATACCCACATGGACAGGCGGCGCATGCGTGAAGCAACTTTTTTTAGCCTTTGCCTAAAAAGGGACGAAGCAAGAAGTGAGTGCATTAAAAAGAGAAAGGCCATAAAAGATCAAGTGATGTGACAGAAAGCTGAAAGTGTTAAAGCTGCAGCATGTTGACAGATGATGTAAGAGAGTTATGGAGGAGAAGGATGAAGAGCATGATGGAGATGCTGTGAGGTCACTGAAGGTCAGGAGGTTAAACGCTTCACACAGCAGCCCTGATGCTTCACAGAAAGAGAAAGCAGGAAATCATGAACACGTTTCTGCAGCGGCTGCTTAAACCTTTGTTCCTTAAAGGTGGTAGGTATCTCACCGGGCTGTGAGGGGTTAATCAGGAAGTGTCCTGAACGTTCTGAGACTTTAACAGTTTTAAACGTACCATCACAAGATCAGAGAGAGTCAGAGTCAGAGAGTCTTTATTGTCATTTGCACCGCATGTGGTACATGAGATGAAAACGAGATTATGTACACGAGGTCCCAGTTACATCCAACAACAAATGAAAGAGAAAAACAGTAATAACATCGAGAACTAACTAAGAAAAACATCAACTAGTAATACACTAAGCCTAATATAGTGGGAATAAACAGCAGCACGAACATGAGTTTGTATGAGCAGATGGTCACAGATGAACACAGCAACAAGAAAACATATCAGCATCACCATGATGTGATATTTTGCAGTGTTTATTTTAATTTTATTTTTATTTATTCATGAGTCTAACAGCCTCAGGGTAGAAGCTGTTCCTCAGTCTAGTGGTTCTACACTTGATGCTCCTCAACCTCCGTCCTGAGGGGAGTGGGGCAAAGAGTGAGTGTGCTGGATGAGTGAGGTCTTTCATGATACAGGTGGCTCTTTTCCTGCATCTAGAGGTGTAAATGTCTGTGATGGTGGGGAGACTGACTCCAACAGACTTCTGTGCAGCCTTCACCACTCTCTGCAGAGCTTTCCTCTCTTCAACTGTGCAGCCTCCATGCCACACGTTGATGCTGGAGCACAGGATGCTCTCCACTGCACACCTGTAGAACGAGGTGAGAACTGGGCTGCTCAGACCAGCTCGTCTCAGCCGTCTGAGGAAGTAGAGTCTCTGATGACCTTTCTTGATCAGGCTGGTGGTGTTGTTGCTCCAGCTGAGGTTATCATTCATGTGTACACCCAAGTATTTGTAGCTGGAGACCACTTCCACTGCAGACCCACCTATTTTCAGTGGGGCATGGGTGTGTTTGTTCCTTCTGAAGTCCACAATCATCTCCTTTGTCTTCTTCACATTCATGTGAAGATTGTTCTCTTTGCACCAGCTCTCCAGGTGTTCCACCTCCTGTCTGTAGCTGGACTCATCATTGTTTGTGATGCATCCCACCACCGCTGTATCATCTGCAAACTTAACAATATGACAGCCTGGAAGTGTGGCTGTACAATCATATGTGAGCAGAGTGAACAGAAGGGGGCTCAGCACACATCCCTGAGGAGAGCCAGTGCTGAGGGTTATGGTGGAGGAGGAGAAGTTGTGGATCTTCACGGACTGTGGTCTGTCTGTTAAGAAGTCTAGTATCCAGTTACAAATAGAGGGGCTTAGTCCAAGTGTAGATAGTTTGTCTATCAGAGTTTGGGGGATCATGGTGTTGAAGGCAGATGTGAAGTCCACAAAGAGCAGACGCACGTATGAGTCCTTCTGATCCAGGTGGGTGAGAGCAGTGTGGACCACGGAAGAAATGGCGTCCTCTGTTGATCGGTTCTCACGGTATGCGTATTGATGAGGGTCCTCGTTGATGTTGACGGTTGCCTTGATGTGGGACATGACCAGTTTCTCAAAACATTTAGCGACTATCGGGGTGAGGGCCACCGGTCTATAGTCATTCAGACCAGTCACTGTGGAGCTCTTTGGGACTGGGATGATGGTCGCGGTCTTCAGGCAGGTGGGAACTGACTCCAGTGCAAGTGAGGTGGTGAAGATGTCAGCCAGCACCTCACAGAGCTGGTCCGCACATTCCTTCAGAACTTTCCCTGGGATGTTGTCTGGTCCGGTTGCTTTATGAGGATTAATCTTTCTGAGACTGCCTCTCACTTCTGCTGCGGACACCCTGAGATGCTCTTCATCTGGTGATGAGGTGAGTCTGGTGCTAGCAGGTCTGTTTGGATCATCAAAACGTGCATAAAACTTATTGAGGGCATCAGGCAGAGATGGGTCCCTGGGGCATTGTTTGTTTTTGCCTTTGTAATCTGTTATGCATTTAATACCCTTCCACATGCTCCGTGGGTCTTGTGAGGTGAACTGTCCCTCGATCCTCTGTGCATACGTGGCCTTGGCCTTCTTAATGCCATCCTTCAGTTCATTCCTGCTCTTTCTCAGTTCCACTTTATCTCCTGACTTGAATGCAGTGTCTCTGGCTGCTAGCAAGGCGTGAACTTCTTTATTTAACCAGGGTTTCCGGTTCGGGTAGGATTTCACATATTTTTTTATGGATACATTTTCAGAGCATGTACTGATGTAACCCAGGACTGAGGAAGCGTACAATTCCATGTCCACTGAACTACCATCAGTGGCTGCTTCTCTGAAAACAGACCAGTTTGTCCTCTCAAAACAGTCTCTCAACATGGGGGAACTATCTTGAGGCCAGATTGTTATTTCTCTTTGTTCCGGCTTCCGGCGCCTGAGTGGAGGGAGTTCTCTTGGCGCCAGAATCAGAGAGTCGTGGTCTGAAGATCCGAGCGCTGGGCGTGTCTTCGCCGTGTATGCCCCCTTTACATTTGTGAAGACTTGGTCGAGCGTTTTATCTCCTCTCGTGGCTGCGAAGACGTTCTTATTGAAGGCTGGGAGGGACACCTGGAGATCCACGTGATTGACGTCCCCGCAGACAATGAAAAGCCCCTCAGGATATTTACACTGCAGCGAGGTGAGCAAGTCATGAATCTCTCTCTGGGCGTCTTTAGCATTAGCATCGGGTGCTATGTAAATAACGCTGATTACGATCACTGAATAGTCACGTGGCATATAATGCGGCCTACATCTTATTGTGATCAACTCCACGGCAGCTGAACAAGCTCTTTTTATCACAGCACAGTTCGTGCACCAATCTTTGTGTACGTAAATACAAACACCACCACCTCGCGTTTTCCCCGTAGTCTCGAAGCACCGGTCTGTTCTGAAGAAGAGCCGGTCGTCCAGCTCGTAAACAGAGTCTGGAGTCTCCTCAGAAATCCACGTTTCCGTAAGACAAAGCACGGAACATCTTCTCATCTCCTCCGACGTGGTTACCCTCAAACGAAGTAGATCCATCTTGTTGTCGAGTGAGCGAACGTTAGACAGGAAAAGAGCCGGCATCGGGGGTTTACCGGTTTTAGCGTCTTTCCGCATTCTCGTCATAATTCCTGCACGACAACCCCGCTTCTTTCCTCGTGAGCATCGCTTTCTTTTCTTTCCCCTGGAGTGCATCTGCTTCCAGAAGGACGTTTTTAGCAGGTCCAATCTTCCGAGTTCTGATTTGAGTTCGTTGCTGATTTCAGCTGTGCCCTGTGGTAAATCCGCTCCAATTCTTAACAGATCAGTTCGGCTGTAATTCACCCGCAAAACACGCGCAGAGTCAGGTACAAAAACACTTTTAAAATTACTAAAAACTAGAGATGATCCGGGAACTCGTGAAGCTGCGGCTGCACTGAGCGCGGCCATCTTGTATGTACAAGATGTGCAGCTCCACCGCTTCAGTTGTGAACTCGTTCAACAAACTTGTACAAAAATGTCACAGAGTCGATGTGAGGGTCTCTAACTTAAAGCCCCACTGACATGATTTTTTAATTTTCATAAAATTGCTCAAAATATATATGTTTTATCATTTAAATATGTTCATTTTTGCAAACAAAATGCTAAATCACTTTAATTTTGCTTTAAAAGTGATTTTGAACTTCAAGCCGTGTTTAATCATGGGAAATCCAATTACACACTAAGGCACCATCTGTGATGTCACACTGGGCAGAGGGCTCTGGTCTCTTTAATAGCGGACAATTTAAAACCCGACAAATTTATCAATCTATGTGAAGATTTGAGCTATTTGTCTTCATTTTGGGAAGCAGAAAATAGTTTGGGTGATGGAACAAGAAACAACAGGATCTAATTTAGGTCTGATGCTGTATCAGACTTCCTTCATGTCGAGCTGCTCATACCTGCGCACTGTGACAAGCCCAGAGCTCTGCCCGGTGTGACATCACAGATGGTGCGTTCGGGTGTAATCAGATTTCCCATGATTAAACACAGCTTGAAGTTCAAAATCACTTTTCTCACACATTACCACACAACACAAAGATTTTAACACTGGACTCTGTGTCATCAAACGGGTTATTCACTAAACTCTCGGTCATGTGCTCATTCAGTTTGCACTACTTCTCATATTTGCACTAATGTTTGTATTACATTACTGCCTATAGTCATACTACTGTTTACATTCACTGTTTACATTTATTAATACTGCTTTACATTTATTACTACTGTTTACATTTACACTACTTTTATCTACACTACTGCAGATACATATACAGCATTCTCTGACTAGCCTTATCTAAGGATGCCAAATGTGCCTTATGTGCCTTACTTCATATGCCACTTTGCCTCTATACCAACATCAACTACCTCATACATATACTGTGTACATCAACTTATATGCTGCTGTGCCACTCTTTGCAAATGTCAACGCTAGAAACTTCAGTTTATTTTATAGATTTACGTTTTTATACTTTTCATACTACTATGCAAAAACTCAGGACAGTATTACACTTTTATTATTTCATTTTATGCTTATGTTCATTGGGTGTTTGGTGTTTCAGTGTTGGTGTAAATTTTCATACTTTTATACTATTATGAAAAAACTCAGGACAGTGTTACACTTTTTTACTATTTTATGCTTATGTTTATTAAATGTTTTAGTGTTTAGTGTTTAGATGGTTACTGTTGCACCGAGGGACTGAGAGAAACGCAATTTCGGTCCTGTGTATGTCCTGTACATATTGCAGTTCTGACAATAAAGTTGACTTTGACTTTTGACTTTGACTTTGACTTTTAAAGCAAAATCAAAGTGATTTATCATTTTGTTTGCATAAAGGAACATATTTAAATGTTAAAATATATATATATTGAGCAATTTTATGAATAGTAAAAAAAATCATGTCAGTGGACCTTTAAAGGCGCTTTTAAATAAAATTATTATTATTATTATTATAACTAATCTGCATTTTGTCTTGTCTGCAACTCTTCTCGAGAGTGCTGTCGCTTAATGCACTCACTGGCCTGCTAGGCTGGTAACTAAACTATCCCTGGGTGTGAGTGAGAGACTGAACAGTTGTTTGTCTCTGTGATGGACTGGAGACCTGTCCAGGGTGTCCCCCGCCTCTCGCACAGTGACCCCTGCAGATCCCATCAGCCCAGCTTTAAAAACAACAGTGGGCTCAGTCTGACATGGTTTTCAGCAAAGGCATCCGTGCAGACCGTTCAGGGGAAAGCAGCCGATCCTTGGAAACCTTTCTAAGCACTCTATGGATCCAGAGCGGAGAAGAGCAGCAGGTCGGACCAGAGGAAAGTTCTGTGACTGTGACAGAGGACCGCTCTTCTAATCAATCACCATGAAACTGTCAAAAAGTGCTCTGCCTGCGAGAGGCTCACACAGTGAAGAGCTGCACACACAGCAGATCGATGATGACATCTGATGTTCTCAAACATGCACGTTTTCACAAACACAACAACCACTGAGTTTTCCACGTGAAGCACAGTCCCCGGTGGACTTTAATGGCAGCCGGCCCTGAAACAGCAACATGCTCCGTTTAATGAGGAGAGGCAGGACGAGCTATGAGTGACAGCTCAAAGAAATCACTCCAGTATCCAAGGTTTACATAAAGAACATTTAATAGGAATGCTGGAAGCCGTGTTGTAGAAAATGGGATTTGTCATGTTCTGTTGTTGTTTTAGATGATCTTGTATCGAGTACAGAGTTCTCTGTGAGGTTTTGATCTTTTATGATTATTTCTTGGCCTGTTACAGCCTTTAAATGTTTCCCAAGCTGATATTATTCCACTCGGTCATTTTCTGTGACACAATTTGGTTCTGTTCAGGGTTGGAGGCGTGTTTTGGAGCCTGCAACAGTGGACAGGTGGAGGCGAGGTACACCCAGGCGATCCACCACAGGACCAAAACAGACAGACTATCACTTTAGAATACCTAATTAACCCAACATGCCTGTTTTTTAAACTGTGGGAGGGAAATGGTTACACATCCACAAAGAGTCCCACATTCTGGCTGGTGTGTTACATCTTAATGAGGTAGTTTTCCAGTTTGTCCAGCTCACGTCAGGCCAGTCGACAGTACCGGTAGTAGACACTAGTTCAAGTTCAAGTATCTTTGGTAGGAGAGGCAGCGCCTTGCATGGCAGTCTGCCGGTGTATGAATGTGTGTATAGAATGGGTGGATGGTTGGTATTGTAAAGCGCTTTGGGGCCCCTCATAGGGGGCTGGAAAGCGCTATATGAATAAGCTCCATTTACCATTTACCATTGTCATCTGCATCACATGTGGTACATGAGGTGGAACAAAATTGGGTACTCAAGGCCCCAGTTACATCCAACAATAGAAAGAAAAAAAGGAATTGTGACACAAAAAGACAACGTTCATCTGTAGTTCTAAACTACAGATGAAGGGGGGGGGGGCGTGGTGTAGTGGTAATGGCAGTCGACCCCTGATCGGAAGGTTGGAGGTTCGAATCCCGCATCCGCCCACCATGTGTCGTTGTGTCCCTGGGCAAGACACTTAACCCCGAGTTGCTCCCGGTAGGTCTGGATGGCGCCTTGCAAGGCAGGCTACCACTACCGGTGTATGAATGTCTGAATGAATGGGTGGATGGCTGGTATTGTAAAGCGCTTTGGGGCTCCTCACAGGGGGCTGGAAAGCGCTATATAAATAAGCTCCATTTACCATTTACCATTTAAACATACAGTGTTCAGGCTGGTTACTCACTTTTTGTCTTTTGCACATCATTCATTTTTCTTAGATTCTCATTATGCAAGTGGGGTGATGATGTCACTTCTAGCAACTTACCAGACAGCTACCGTACTTTCCCCACTGAGGAGTTGGCAACACTGCCAGTGGATTCAGTCATGTAAATATCTGAGACACTTGGATTATTTGAGCTAGTGATTATTTTGTTTCTAATATCCTATCAATAATAAAACTTTTCAGAACAACCAAAGTTTATTGATGACAAAGCTGGGACAAAATTAGCCAGCATTGAAAAATCAGGAAAATTCTTTCCAGTTTTTGTGGTTTGTCTCATTTGTCCCTATCTGCCCCTGTGATGGACTTGTGACCTGTCCAGGTGTCCCCCACCTCTCACACAGTGACTGCTGGATATGGGCACCAGTGACCCCGCGACCAAAAAGGAAGAAGCAGGTAAAGATAATGAATCGATGGATGGATGGATGGATGGTCTTTATGCAAACAACATGGCATACCAATTGTAACGTTGTGGTTGTATTCAGTGGCAAAGAGGAGGCGGCAAACCATCGACATAAGTCAAAAACTCACAACCACACTGGTACTGGGATTTCCACAGTGTTTGTCCTTTAATAATTACACTCTTTACCAACCTTACAAAGCCCGGTTGAACGGATGCTATCTTATCAAACATGAAATAAGCAGAACCCAAACAAACCGTAACGTTACTAGAGTTAAAATTAAAGTGTCCATATTCGCGTGTGCATTCATCCAGCAGTACGTTCCTCCCATGTTGTCTAGAGAGAGAGCAGTGTCGCACACGTGTCATCATTAGTAATAACGTAGACTGTCTTAAAGAGACATTACACAAGTATGGCTGTTATTCCCCCTCGGTTAAAAAAAAGGCTGTCCTCAGCCGAACACAGCGAAGGCACAGTCCATACTTAACAAACCTCCATACATGGATAGGATTTCTAAACCAACAGGGAATTTACAGTGCAAAATTGACAAACCGGCATACATGACAGTTTCCAACAGAGGGGATGTCTACTTGGACAAATATTACATAAAGAAAATAAACTTAGGCCATTCAGGACAATTACAAAATTAAATTCCCATTTTGTACATTTTCAGATGCCAGAACAATTAGTATAATATGTGAGAACCACATAAACATGACTTGTATAAAATCGAAACAACAGTCATATAGCACCAGTGAACACAAAGAAATATAAAATGCTAATAAACCCACTTCACGTCAAACCTGGCAGTATAAAAAGGTTTGGTCCACCTACTAGCCAGTGGTGACTCTTGGAACACGTCTTGGTCTAAAGCTATAAGAAACACCAACAGCACCCTCAGTGTCAACACAGTCAAAGTCAGTTTCAGCTGGGATGTCATCAGGGACAATAGTTGTGTCTGCATCAACAACATCACCATCAGTCTCTGGGTCCAAAACAGCAGGGGGCACGCTGCTGACTGGCAACCGGAAGTCCAGATCCACAAAAGCCTTTTGCTTTGAGTGTCTGTCGGATGAAGCTGTGCCCCAGGTGTGGAACGGTTACAGGTTTGCAACATGAAAAACTCCAACTTTCTCTCCAATGTCCACTTCAGTTAGACAGTAATTTACATCAGACATCTTCTTGGAGACATGGTAGGGACCCGTGTAAAGGGGTGCTATCTTTGCTGAAAAGTTAGATGAAGCATCCGATTTCTGGTGTGATTTCGCTCTGACCAAATCACCAACTTCGTAAGAGACAGGGCGTCGTCTTAGATCATTATAATGCTTCCACCTCTGATGACTTTCTTCGACAATCATATGAGCATGTACATGAGCCTCTTGAATCGAAGCTCTTAGGTTATCTGAGTAAGAAGTTTCTGGATCGTCCATTATCGGTTCTCTGACTCGTTCTACTGACTCGTCGTGGTGATGCATTTACGTGATGACATCACAGACATGTGCCATATCAACATGGCGTCAAGGAAAAAGCGAAGACGAAACCAGGTCTACTTGCAACACATGCAAAGCATCGATTACAATAAAGGGCGGAAATACTTCTAACATGCAGAGAGAAGCATTTGACCACTCAGCATGAGGTGAGTTTGTACAAATGTACCGTCTTTAACACGCTGCTTCGTGACGCTGCTTCGTGGTGGTGGAAGCGGAGCTAACAAGCTAGCGTCCTCCTCTGTTTAAATGTTGCAGCACGTAACGTTAAACTCCTCCAGTTCCTGTCACTTGTTACTTTTTTGCTTTACTGCTTCCACTGTGTTGTATAAATAATCTCCATCTCATGTAATAACATTTAGCTGACGAGGATTGCCGGAGTCTGGCTGGCTCAGAGGCTGTTGCTAGCACACTTAGCTTTCAGGATGACGATATTAACACACAACACTCCTAAAAATGCCACCGTAGAAATGGGAGCAAAAACAAAAGTGTTGTTTTATATTTTTGTTCAGTGTGTTTCATTGTAGCCTCTTTCTGTTGTGAGAGCTTTTCTTGTTGCTCACTGTTTTTAATGGTGAATTTCTTCTGAAGCTGGCAGAGCTGGGAGAGACGCAGAGGGAGGCAGAAGAGGATGAAGATGATAACTATGTAAGTTTTGTTTTTTGTAATGAAAGATGATAGATTGCATGGATTATTACACTATTTTAAAATTGAAACTTGTGAATTACAAGTTGTGGTTATGTCAATAATTTCAGATGCCTCCTGTAAAGCAGCAAAAAGAGACAGCCCTAGAAGAACTTTTTGAGGAAGAGACAGAAGTCCAACTGTATAGAAGCCTATCACCCATTCCAACCAAGGACAGCCCCTTAATAATGTTAATTAGGAATTATTTTTTCATAAAAGTTCTATTTTTGTTCTGGTGAAAGAGCATTAAATACTTCATGCACACAAATGGTGTACTATATTTTTTTGCCTAACCCAATGAGAATTGATAACAGAATTGATAAGGAATTGAATTGATAAATGATATCGATAAAGGAATTGGTATTGATAATTTCTTAACAATTATGCAGATATAATAAGATTTATTCTTCTTTCTGCTACCTTTCATTTTTTTATTTTGTACGTTATCATTTATGGGATTGTCTTGTATTGTGTTTCTTTTGTATAAAAAAATGAACAAATTTAATAAACATAAACATAAACAATTCCCATCCCTACTCATGAGGTGCAGTACGCAAGGCAGAGCATGAAGGTCCATGCTTCCAATCATGGTTAATCTCGGCCCTGACTTCTCTAAATGGTTTTAAGAATCTGTTGGAATCCTGGCAAAAACCAATGCAGATATGTTCCTGTTTTTGATTTTGTACATCTACCTTGTGGTGTTTTGCTAGTTTTGATACTTTGCATTTCACTTTCTATTTCTCTCCTATGTTTTTTTTTGTTGTTGTTGTTTGTTGTTTAAGGAAATTCTACCATTGCTGTTCATCATTCTTTAGCTTGTAGCAGGTCGCTTTTGTAAATGAGTCCTCGAGGCTCAATGAGATTTACCTGACTAAATAAAGGTTGAATGAATGAATGAATGGCCTAGGGAGGGAGAAGATGAATTGGTGCATCCACATCTGGTCAAATAGTCACATGCAAACCTTCAACATAGGGTCGGAAATGCTCCAAAGCCCAAATAACAGCCAGGCACTCTTTTTTTAAGTCGAATAGGGTTTTTCTGACTTATGCAGAGCACGGCTAGCAAAAGATACAGCTACTTCTTTTCCGTCCTCATCCTTCTGCATTAATGCTGCTCCAAGTCCAGCATCACACGCATCAGTGTGGATGAAGAATTTACATGTAAAATTTGGGAACCTAATAACTGGTGCTGAAGTTATGGAATGTTTTAGGAAGTCCACAGCTGCCTGACACCTGTCACTCCAGATGAACGGCACATCCTTTTTGGTGAGGGCAAACAGTGGCTCTACATGGTGAGCATAGTCTCGTATAAAGCAGCAGTAGTAACCTGTTAGTCCAAGGAACTGTCACACCTGCTTTGTTGTGGTTGGCACTTTAAACTCAGCCACAGCTCTCACCTTATCAGGGTCAGGGTGAATGCCAGATGGTGACACTACACAATTATGGCTGTTACATTAAAAACTGTTTTAAAAATCCCAAGTTTGTAAAAAATCTTGTTTTTTCTTTTGGAAAACGTTGGCAAGTGGTTTACTGATGTCTAAATGTTCTTGCACGGATTATTTAGATTTTCGTTCTTTAATATCCATTTGTTCTTGTTGCAGTGGTTTTTTTTCTTCTTATGTTTAATTCTGTGCCACAGTAAAAGTCTCCTGACAGCCATCAACATCACAGTGTCATTCAGCATCTAGATAAAGATAGCATAAAACAAGCATTGTACCACATTCGGCATGCAGGAATAAACAGCATCACTGGTGCATTTTCTCTGAATTGTGTTTTCAAAATGTCAGAAATCCTGAGTACTGGAGCAAAACTGTATAAATCACTGGGAGACAATGCACACGTCGAAGCTGTCTGTCGACCACCGGAGGATATGCCTGGACATGCCCGGTCTGGGTCAGTACTGTGTGTGGGAAGCACAGACAGAAGCTCTCATGTTAATTACGCTCCTGCTGATCTAAGCTAAGATGACAGATGGAGAGATGAAGCAGCACAGCCTGGAGGAAATGCAACTGCTTTGTTACTTTGTAACAGATCACACCAGTTAGGAATCAAACAAAAAGATACTTTGCATAATTATGTCATATAACAGGGAAGAGGAAAATCAATGTAAAGTTGCAGCGGAAACATTAATTGCTGCTACATTTCATACTTTTATACTACTATGCAAAAACTCAGGACAGTGTTACACTTTTACTATTTAATGCTTATGTTTATTAAATGTTTTAGTGTTTTAGTGTTTAAATGGTTACTGTTGCACCAAGGGACTGAGAGAAACGCAATTTCAATCCTGTGTATGTCCTGTACATATTGCAGTTCTGACAATAAAGTTGACTTTGCCTTTGATTTTGGTTGTAAGACCTTTTAAAAAAAAAACTTGATGCCTTGAAAATTCTGGTCAGTTCTTCTGGGGCAGATGTGATCTTCATCTCTGAAACTTGGCTCAACAAATATGGTAAATGGTAAATGGAGCTTATTTATATAGCGCTTTCCAGCCCCCTGTGAGGAGCCCCAAAGCGCTTTACAATACCAACCATCCACTCATTCATAAACACATTCATACACCGGTAGCGGCGACTGCCATGCAAGGCGCCTTCCAGTCCTACCGGGAGCAACTCGGGGTTAAGTGTCTTGCCCAGGGACACAACGACACATGGTGTGAGGAACCGGGATTTGAACCTCCAACCTTCCGATCGGGGGACGACTGCCATTACCACTACACCACGGCCGCCCAAATCTGTACTGAATGATGATCTGGTAATCAATGGATTTAATATCTATCGCTGTGACTGTCAA
>JBBPBX010000848.1:96694-115906 GCA_038048925.1 Garcialebias charrua
GTCGCTATTTACATCAGAGAATATCTGGCTTCCAGTATTGTGTCTGCAAAAACAATCCCAAACCAGTTTGAAGCTTTAGCTGCAAACATCACTTTGAAGGGAGATCAGATCTTAAAGGGCCAGGCAGAGCTGTGCGTTTGTACGAGTGCCGCGCCACGCGCGTGTGCAGTTCACAGCAGAGCTCAGCATAGCTCAGCGTGAAGCTCCAACGTTTTCGCTCCAAATACTTGACGTCATTTGAGCAGAAGCAGGGCGGAGCGTTTACCTACGGGACAAATTGAGGTCGCTGATTGGTCATTTGCTGACATGCCTACTGATTTGATTGACAGGTCGGGTGGGAGACAAAAAAGGTAGCAGCTTTGTTCTGTGTTTATATGTTAATAAAAAGTTCTAAAAAATAAAATTAAAACAGGGAGCGCTGGTCCTTCAGCCCACACAGCAGACCAGCACACCAGGAAATCTTTAGAACCTGGCGCATCCACGTTGGACATGACTTTAGTTCGCTCATGACAAATTCATTCATTCCTCCTCATCGGAGGAGGAAGCGAATGATGACCGCTTCAAGCGATCACTTGACTTTTGGCAAAAAAACAAAAGAAAATTCCAGTTCAGTGATGAAGAAGGGATATTTAATACAGTTGTGTCTCATACAAAACAGTCCGCCACAGGGCAGTTTATTGTGAGACAACGCGCGCGTGAGCGGTAGTAAAATTTGAGCTTGGCACGTTCATGCCCGCGTTCAAAGGCTTGTGCCGCGGCGCTCACACGGCATGGTGCGGCGCTTGTCAAAACGCACAGCTCTGCCTGGCCCTTAACTGTAGTGGGTTGTTATCGTCCCCCCTCAGCATCACCTGAGGATCTGTCCTCCCTGACAGAATTCCTAGGAAATTAAAAATTCATAGAGATTTTTTTGGCAGGAGATTTCAACATTGACTGGGATAAGTCGACCACCCGCTGTGATAAATTCAAGGAATGTTGCCTATCACTCTATCTAACCTAACTTATTGACTCTCCCACTAGACCAAACAAAAACTGTCCTGAAAAATCCTTCCATCCTAGACCAGTTTCTAACAAATTCACCTCACAAATTCCCTGGTACAGGTGTATTCGTTAACATTTTAAGTGATCATTGTGTTATAGTGACTCTCAGAGATATTAAACTTCCACCTTCTAAGCCCAGAATAATTCAAAAACGGGATTTGAAATGTTTTTGTGAACATTCATTCCTCTGGGATCTATCCCACTTTGACTGGCAATATATTATAGTGAGCACCGCCTGGAACTATTTTCATAATACAGTAGTTTCCTTTATTTTGTGAACAAACATGCTCCTTTCCGACAGTTCAGGATAAAAGGACGTGACAGCCCCTGGTTTACCCCTGAACTAGCTGACCGCCTGCACAAGAGAGACCATCTTTGGGCTGCAGCAAGAAAATCTGGCTCAGACACTGATTGGTTGAATTTTCGGCAGTTGAGGAATAAATGCACAACTGCCATCAAAGCTGCAAAACGTAATTACTTCTTATCTCAGACCTCCAAAAATCTAAATGACCCTAAAAAATTCTGGAAAACCATCTAATCTCTCTCAGGCATCCCCCAATCAGCTGACCTCCCATCACAACTTCTCGTTCCTGTGTCAAATAAGCACGAGATCCTGAACTAATTCAACAAACATTTTGTTGCTTCTAGTTCTTTATTTGACACAGTTACAAATGGAAAATCAGCCACTTTACCTAACAACCAAACTTCTACAAATCAAATCCCTCCTACAAGTCAATCCTCAGTTAATCACATCTTCTCTTTTTCTCCGTTCTCAGGCAGTGAGGTAACTAAACTGTTAAATGATCTTGATCCTAAAAAATCTGCAGGTCCAGATGAACTTCCACCTTATTTCTTAAGGCAGGCTGCTCATATCATCACAATCCCTGTGACCCACATCTTTAATCTGTCCATAAGACAAACCTCCATTCTGGATGCTTGGAAAACAGCCTTTGTTCTTCCTTTGCTGAAGGGAGGTGACCCCACCTAACTGAACAACTATCGACCGATCTCTAAACTGCATTTTAGCCAAGGTTCTAGAAAAACTGATAAACTCTCAGATCAAAAATTATCTGGACTCATTTAACATCTTACCTCTCCATCAATCTGGTTTCAGAAATGACACAGCACAACGACTGCTTCTCTGAAGGTTCTTAATGACGTTGTTGAAGCATTGGATGCTAAAATTATTGTGCTGCACTTTTCTTAGACCTGTCTAAATCTTTTGACACTGTGGATCATAACATCTTGTGTCATAAGCTCTCAGAAATTGGTTTCTCTGATCACACCACTGGTTGGTTTTCTAACTATATTTCTGATAGGAGGCAATGTGTTCAACATAATGGTACTTCTTCCAAAAATCTAACAGTCAACAATGGTGTACCACAAGGCTCAGTCTTAGGACCAACCCTCTTTACAATCTACATAGGTAATGTAGGTCAGAGCATTCCTGATGCATCCTTACATTTCTATGCTGATGACACAGTTGTTTATTGTCGAGCTAAAACAGTTGCTAAGGCTTTCCAACTTTTGCAATTTGCTTTTGACATCATCCAGTCAGATTTGTTCCGTCTCAAACTTGTCCTAAATGCTGATAAAACAAAAGGGATACTTTTTCAAATAGGAAGTCAGTCCCAGCAGTTCTTCCTCTGATTTTATCCTCAAATGGTGTCCCTATTGAGTTTGTTGATTCCTATAAATATTTGGGTATCCTGGTCGATTCACATCTCTCTTTTAAGCTCCACGTGGAAAACCTAGTAAAGAAACTGAAAGTTAAATTGGGTTTCTTTTTCAGAAAAAGATCATGTCTCACAATGATCCATCCATCCATCCATTTTCTTCCGCTTATCCGGGGTCGGCAGAAGCAGCGGATAGGTGCAGCATCCGCAGTGAAGCGGGCGCTGTACCGGTCTGTCGTGGTGAAGAGAGAGCTGAGTCAAAAGGCAAAGCTCTCAATTTACCGATCGATCTACGTTCCCACCCTCATCTATGGTCATGAGCTTTGGGTTGTGACCGAAAGAACGAGATCTCGGATACAAGCGGCTGAAATGAGTTTTCTCCGCAGGGTGTCTGGACTCTCCCTTAGAGATAGGGTGAGAAGCTCAGTCATCCGGGAGGGACTCGGAGTAGAGCCGCTGCTTCTCCACATCGAGAGGAGCCAGTTGAGGTGGCTCGGGCATCTGGTTAGGATGCCTCCTGGACGCCTCCCTGGTGAGGTGTTCCGGGCATGTCCCACCGGGAGGAGACCCAGAGGAAGACCCAGGACACGCTGGAGGGACTATGTTTCTCAGCTGGCCTGGGAACGCCTTGGGATTCCCCCAGAGGAGCTGCTCCATGTGGCTGGGGAGAGTGAAGTCTGGGCCTCCCTACTTAGGCTGCTACCCCCGCGACCCGACCCCGGATAAGCGGACGAAAATGGATGGATGGATGGATCATGTCTAACACTGAATGTTAGGAAACACCTTGTATCTGTGACTTTCCTTCCCTCCATTGATTACGGTGACATTATCTACATGAATGCTCCTACAAGCACCTGCAGATGTTGGATGTTGTCTATCATGGTGCACTAAGATTCATAACTGGTTGTGATTATCGTACCCACCACTGCACCCTGTATTCACTGGTTAACTGGACATCATTAACTTCACACAGACTCTTCCACTGGTACATTTTCATCTTTAAATCACTTCTTGGTCTGCTGCCCTCATACATCTCCTCCTACATGTCTCTGTGTGAGTGCAGCTACAGCGTGCGCTCTCAGGACATGATTACCTGCAGTGTTCTGTCATTGAGAACTGAACCTGGAAAAAGGACCTTCTCCTACTCTGCTCCTGCTTCCTGGAATATCTTACAAAAAGATCTGAAGATCTCGACCTTGACTTCTCTAAATGGCTTCAAGAATCTGTTGGACTCCTGGCAAGAACCAATGCAGACATGTTCCTGTTTTTGATTTTCTACATTTGCCTTTTAATCTGTCTGTTTTGCTACTTTGATATCTTTGTTTTGACTTGTTAAAAAATCTGTATGCCTCTCTTATGATTGTCTGTTGTTGATTGTTTAAGGAAAATCCACTGTTACTGTTGTCATCATTCTTTAGTTTGTAGACAGGACTCTCTTGTAAATGAGTCCTCGAGGCTCAATGGGATTAACCTGACTAAATAAAGGTTGAATTAATTCAAAGTTGCCTGAAGATCAAGCACAAAAACTTTAGGATAAAATAAGACTTTCAGTCTTATTTTCTTGATAAATAAAATCTAAAAAGATGTTCAATACAAGAACAACTGACTTTATTTGTTACAGAAGACGTTTCGCTTCCCATCCGGGGAGCTTTATCAATTCAATGAGCAGACTGTGTGCACGTGGAGTTATAACAGTTAGATATCACGCACCAACCTATGTAAATTTAAAGCTGAGATAACACATACATATACAGTATTCTCATATACAGTATTCTCTGACCAGCCGATACCCAATGTGCCTTACTGCATATGCCACTTTTGCCTCTATACCAACATCAACTACCTCATACATATACTGTGTACATTAACTCATATGCTGCTGTGCCACTCTTTGCAAATGTCAATGCTAGAACCTTCAGTTTATTTTATAGATATACTTTTTATACTTTTTATACTACTATGCAAAAACTCAGGACAGTATTACACTTTTATTATTTCATTTTATGCTTATGTTCATTAAATGTTTAGTGTTTTAGTGTTGGTGTAAATTTTCATACTTTTATACTACTATGCAAAAACTCAGGACAGTGTTACACTTTTACTATTTTATGCTTATGTTTATTAAATGTTTCAGTGTTTTAGTGTTTAAATGGTTACTGTTGCACCGAGGGACTGAGAGAAACGCAATTTCAATCCTGTGTATGTCCTGTACATATTGCAGTTCTGACAATAAAGTTGACTTTGACTTTGACTTTGACATGCAAATTGACGAATCACACCTTAACAGTAGAAGTTTCTTAAGGTCTTTGACAGAAGACACCCAACTGTATGTAAATTGAAAATCACACCTCACACCCCAACAGCAGAGGCTTCTCAAAATCTTTGCTAGTCTAATTCCCAGACAAGACACCTCTGCTCCCATCCGGTGTAAAACGTCTGGGAATCAGCCCCAAAACTGAGTTATAAGTCTTGGAAAGTTGAAATCTCAGTCCTCCTCCTTTGTTAAGCAAGGGCCGTTCTTTCTTGATATAAACAGCTTCCTTCACACCCCTCTCAAACCACCTGTGCTCCCGGTCCAAAATGTGCACATTCTGGTCCTCAAAAGAGTGAGGTGGAGATGAACAGCTGAGTTTTGTTCAGAGGAGCTGTCTCTCCTATGTTGTGACATTCATCTGTGAAGAGGCTGTTTAGTTTCCCCAATGTAGAGGTCTGGGCAGTCCTCGCTGCACTGGATCACATACACTACACCACTCTGTTTGTGTGTGGATGTTTTGTCCTTAGGATGTACCAGCCTCTGTCTGAGAGTCCTGCTGGTTTGACATGTACTGGGATGTTGTGTTTGTTGAAAATCATTCTGAAATTCCCTGATACTCCAGCAATATAAGGGATGACAATGTTTTTTCGTCTGTTCTCCTTTTTCTGTTCATTATCGACATAAATTATTATCATAACATAGCATAAATTATTATTATTATTATCGACAGTATCATAAATCGACAAAACACAATAATGAACAGAAAAAGGAGAACGGACGAAAAAACATTGTCATTGTCCACTGTCCAGGAAAATGGGGAATGTGGTAAAGAGGTGAAGAAGAGAGTCCAGGCAGGATGGAGTGGATGGAGAAAAGTTTCAGGAGTGATTTGTGACAAAAAGGTGTCAGCAAAGGTCAAAGGTCAAGGAAAAGTTTACAAGACAGTGGTGAGACCAGCTATGTTGTATGGTCTGGAGACAGAGACATGGACAAAAAGACAGGAGACAGAGACATGGACAAAAAGACAGGAGACAGAGACATGGACAAAAAGACAGGAGACAGAGACATGGACAAAAAGACAGGAGACAGAACTGGAAGTGTCAGAAATGAAGATGTTGAGGTTCTCCTTAGGAGTGACAAGGATGGATAAGATCAGGAATGAGATCATCAGAGGTACAGCACATGTTGAACAACTGGGAGATAAAGTTAGAGAGGACACACTGAGATGGTTTGGACATGTCCAGAGGAGGGACAGTGGTTTGGACATGTCCAGAGGAGGGACAGTGGTTTGGACATGTCCAGAGGAGGGACAGTGGTTTGGACATGTCCAGAGGAGGGACAGTGGTTTGGACATGTCCAGAGGAGGGACAGTGGTTTGGACATGTCCAGAGGAGGGACAGTGGGTATATTGGTAGAAGGATGTTAGAAATGCAGCTGCCAGGAAAAAGACAAAGAGGAGATATGGATGCAGTTAGAGAGGACATGAAGGTAGTTGGAGTGAGGACAGAGGATGCAGAGGACAGAATGAGGTGGAGGAGGATGACTCGCTGTGGCGTTAAAGACCTTTCTTTTTAAGCAGGCCTACTCAGCCTCCTCATGATGCTATCTTTGACCTTAGTTGATACTGTTATTGGTTTATTGTTTTATCACTTGTTTTATTTGACCTTTAATTTTGTTGCACTTTGTAGCACTTTGAGATTTTCATTAATGAAAAGTGCGTTATAAATTAAATTCATTATTATTATTATTATTATTATTAAGGAGCAACTGGTCTGCATCACTCCTGGATTAGTGACTCTTTGTTTCACTAACGGTGACAGAACAGATAGGGCGATGAAGTGGTTGGTGATTGTGTCATTGGCTGGGAACAACTTAACTTCAGACTACTTCTCGTTGAAACTCAAGAAAATCAAAACTTCCAATCTCTGATGTCAGCCAGGCAATCCAATAACGGTTGAATAGAGCGAGTACTGTTAAGTCTGAGGGGGAAGTACATTTGGCAGTTTTCGGAGTAGAAATGAAAAGGTATGTTCTCAAAATATATGTTAGTTTTAAATATATATTTTGAGATTTTAACATCTGATTGTGTCACCTTGAAACAGTTGAGAATGTAGACTAATGTACAAAGTAAAAAATAAAAGTGGTTGTTCTGTTTTAAAGTCACTGTCAGGAGGAAACAGGTCCAGACAAGAGCCAAGCAGAACAAGGAGGGGTTCAGAACCTCTAGTTCTTTTCAGGGTTGTGTGTCGGGGCGGGGCGGGGGGGGCAGACAGGCAGGGGAAAGTGTAATGAACACTTCATGGTCTACCTCACATGGCTGGGAGGATAAAAAAAAGTATCTGACAAATGTGATAAATGTTTCTTTTGTTGTTCTGTAACAAGCAGAAAAGGAACAGCTGTGAGTTCAGGTCTGAAGGAACGTCCATCGTTCTGTCTCTGAAGTGGAAACACATGCAGGAAGAGGAAATGTCTCCACTTATTTTAATTGTCTGTTAGTGGGATGGAAGGAAGGAAGAAGTTCACCAGCACTGATATCACCCACCCCACTTTGTTGAAAAGGTCAAAGGTCGAGAGTTTAAACATGAACAAACTGAACATAGACATTAAATGTCAGGACTTCCCCTTCATGGTCAGATTAAAATCATCATGTTTTAATAAACTTCTTCTTCTGCTTCTGAGCACAGCCCTCGCCGTGGGTGAGTGGCATGAGGGGCTCCCAGTTCTCCCTCAAAACCTCCCGTGGAAGAGAGATGGTCTTAAATATCTCGCTGTCTATCTAGGGAATAAAGCTGTAGGACAGAAAAAACTGGTAAAATGTGGAACAGAAGGTCAGGAGTAAATTAGAACAATGGAAATGGCTGCTCTCTAAAATGTCCAGAGGCAGAGTAATAGTGTTAAACAACCAGCTGCATCACAACTGTGGCACAAACCATCTGTTTTATTTATTTATTTATTTATTTATTTATTTATTTATTTATTTAAATTAGGACAATGCATATTAATCAACATGACAGCAGTTAGCATCAATGTAAATATGCCAGAGTTGGCACAATAGCTAATTTTCATCCATTGTTCTAAGGCAGGTAAGAACAAGAAACATCCCACAAAACAAAAAAGCAGGGAATAATACAAACATCACCTATATAGCACATAACACAACATAAAATTACAATAAAGTTATGATGCCATAAGAAAATAGACAAAGTAATCTACCGTACACATGAATGCACTTCTGGTTAGTTTTCAGCCAAAGTTTCAAAGACCCACCTCCTGGCCTGTTAATAAAAATGAGTGGCTTTGGATGTTATCAGAGTCAGAGTCAGAGAGAATGTATTGTCATTTGCACCGCATGTAGTACATGTGTTGAAAACGAGATTATGTACACAGGGTCCCAGTTACATCCAACAACAAATGCAAGAGAAAAACAATAATAACATCTAGAATTAACTAAGAGAGACATCAACTAGTAATACACTAAGCCCTAATGTAGTAGAAAAACATCATTATAAACAGCAGCACGAACATGAGTCTGTATGAGCAGATGGTCACAGATGAACACAGCAACAAGAAAACAGATCAGCATCAGCATGATGTGATATTTTGCAGTGATTATTCTTATTATTTATTTATTCATGAGTCTAACAGCCTCAGGGTAGAAGCTGTTCCTCAGTCTAGTGGTTCTACATTTGATGCTCCTCAACCTCCGTCCTGAGGGGAGTGGGGCAAAGAGTGAGTGTGCTGGGTGAGTGAGGTCTTTCATGATGCAGGTGGCTCTTTTCCTGCATCTGGAGGTGTAAATGTCTGTGATGGTGGGGAGACTGACTCCAACATCTTCTGTGCAGCCTTCACCACTCTCTGCAGAGCTTTCCTCTCTTCAACTGTGCAGCCTCCATGCCACACGTTGATGCTGGAGCACAGGATGCTCTCCACTGCACACCTGTAGAAGGAGGTGAGGACTGAGCTTCTCAGACCAGCTCGTCTCAGCCGTCTGAGGAAGTATCAGCAAGTATGGATGGATGAAGTATGAGGAAGTATCAGCCCGTTATTAGTTGTTATCATCCCCATATGTACCAGTGAGACTGTCCCACCTACCTCCTAGTAGGTTTAAAGGTAAGTTATTATTGTTATTATCGCGATAATATGTGGGAACACCTTGGAGTCCTCCCAGAAGAGCTGGACAAGATGGCTGTGGAAAGAGATGTCTGGACCTCCCTGCTCAAACTGCTTCCTCTGAGACCTGACTTCAAAATGAGAGGATGATGATGGATGAGAGATGATGGATGGATGGGTGGATGGATGATAGATTTTTGGATGATGGATGGATGAATGAAGGATGAATGATGGATATATGGTGGATGATAGATGGATGATGGATGAATAATGGATGGCTGGATGGTGATGGATGGATGGATGATGGATGAATGATGGATAGATGATGGAAGGATGATGGATGATGAGTGGATGATGGGTGGATGATGGATGGATGAATGGTGGATAGATGGATGGATGAAGGATTTATGGATGATAGATGGATGAATGAAGGATGAATGATGGATAGATGGTGTATGATAGATGGATGATGGATGATGGATGAATGATGGATGGCTGGATGGTGATGGATGGATGGATGATGGATAGATGATGGAAGGATGGTGTATGATAGATGGATGATGGATGATGGATGAATGATGGATGGCTGGATGGTGATGGATGGATGGATGATGGATAGATGATGGAAGGATGATGGATGATGAGTGGATGATGGGTGGATGATGGATGGATGAATGGTGGATAGATGGATGGATGAAGGATTTATGGATGATAGATGGATGATGGATGGATGAATGAAGGATGAATGATGGATAGATGGTGGATGATAGATGGATGATGGATGAATGATGGATGATGGATGGCTGGATGGTGATGGATGGATGGATGATGGATGAATGATGGATAGATGATGGAAGGATGATGGATGATGAGTGGATGATGGGTGGATGATGGATGGATGAATGGTGGATAGATGGATGGATGAATGATTTATGGATGATAGATGGATGATGGTGGATGAATGAAGGATGAATGATGGATAGATGGTGGATGATAGATGGATGATGGATGAATGATGGATGATGGATGGCTGGATGGTGATGGATGGATGATGGATGATGGATGAATGATGGATAGATGATGGAAGGATGATGGATGATGAGTGGATGATGGGTGGATGATGGATGGATGAAGGATTTATGGATGATAGATGGATGATGGATGGATGAATGAAGGATGAATGATGGATAGATGGTGGATGATAGATGGATGAATGATGGATGATGGATGGCTGGATGGTGATGGATGGATGGATGATGGATGAATGATGGATAGATGATGGAAGGATGATGGATGATGAGTGGATGATGGGTGGATGATGGATGGATGAATGGTGGATAGATGGATGGATGAAGGATTTATGGATGATAGATGGATGATGGATGGATGAATGAAGGATGAATGATGGATAGATGGTGGATGATAGATGGATGATGGATGAATGATGGATGGATGGATGGTGATGGATGGATGGATGGATGGATGGATGGATGATGGATGAATGATGGATAGATGATGGAAGGATGATGAGTGGATGATGGATGGATGAATGAAGGATGAATGATGGATAGATGGTGGATGATAGATGGATGATGGATGAATGATGGATGATGGATGGCTGGATGGTGATGGATGGATGGATGGATGGATGGATGATGGATGAATGATGGATAGATGGTGGATGATAGATGGATGATGGATGAATGATGGATGGATGGATGGTGATGGATGGATGGATGGATGGATGGATGATGGATGAATGATGGATAGATGATGGAAGGATGATGGATGATGAGTGGATGATGTGTGGATGATGGATGGATGAATGGTGGATAGATGGATGGATGAAGGGTGGATAGATGGATGGATGATAGATTTTTGGATGATGGATGGATGAATGAAGGATGAATGATGGATGTATGGTGGATGATAGATGGATGATGGATGAATGATGGATGGCTGGATGGTGATGGATGGATGGATGATGGATGAATGATGGATAGATGATGGAAGGATGATGGATGATGAGTGGATGATGGGTGGATGATGGATGGATGAATGGTGGATAGATGGATGGATGAAGGATTTATGGATGATAGATGGATGATGGATGGATGAATGAAGGATGAATGATGGATAGATGGTGGATGATAGATGGATGATGGATGAATGATGGATGATGGATGGCTGGATGGTGATGGATGGATGGATGACAGATGAATGATGGATAGATGATGGAAGGATGATGGATTATGAGTGGATGATGGATGGATGATGGATGGATGAATGGTGGATAGATGGATGGATGAAGGATTTATGGATGATATATGGATGATAGATGGATGAATGATGGATAGATGGTGGATGATAGATGGATGATGGATGAATGATGGATGGATGGATGGTGATGGATGGATGGATGGATGATGGATGAATGATGGATAGATGATGGAAGGATGATGGATGATGAGTGGATGATGGGTGGATGATGGATGGATGAATGGTGGATAGATGGATGGATGAAGGGTGGATAGATGGATGGATGATAGATTTTTGGATGATGGATGGATGAATGAAGGATGAATGATGGATATATGGTGGATGATAGATAAATGATGGATGAATGATGGATGGCTGGATGGTGATGGATGGATGGATGATGGATGAATGATGGATAGATGATGGAAGGATGATGGATGATGAGTGGATGATGGGTGGATGATGGATGGATGAATGGTGGATAGATGGATGGATGAAGGATTTATGGATGATAGATGGATGATGGATGGATGAATGAAGGATGAATGATGGATAGATGGTGGATGATAGATGGATGATGGATGATGGATGAATGATGGATGATGGATGGCTGGATGGTGATGGATGGATGGATGACAGATGAACGATGGATAGATGATGGAAGGATGATGGATTATGAGTGGATGATGGGTGGATGATGGATGGATGAATGGTGGATAGATGGATGGATGAAGGATTTATGGATGATATATGGATGATAGATGGATGAATGATGGATAGATGGTGGATGATAGATGGATGATGGATGAATGATGGATGGATGGATGGTGATGGATGGATGGATGGATGGATGGATGATGGATGAATGATGGATAGATGATGGAAGGATGATGGATGATGAGTGGATGATGGGTGGATGATGGATGGATGAATGGTGGATAGATGGATGGATGAAGGGTGGATAGATGGATGGATGATAGATTTTTGGATGATGGATGGATGAATGAAGGATGAATGATGGATATATGGTGGATGATAGATAAATGATGGATGAATGATGGATGGCTGGATGGTGATGGATGGATGGATGATGGATGAATGATGGATAGATGATGGAAGGATGATGGATGATGAGTGGATGATGGGTGGATGATGGATGGATAGATGGATGGATGAAGGATTTATGGATGATAGATGGATGATGGATGGATGAATGAAGGATGAATGATGGATAGATGGTGGATGATAGATGGATGATGGATGAATGATGAATGATGGATGGCTGGATGGTGATGGATGGATGGATGATGGATGAATGATGGATAGATGATGGAAGGATGATGGATGATGAGTGGATGATGGGTGGATGATGGATGGATGAATGGTGGATAGATGGATGGATGAAGGATTTATGGATGATAGATGGATGATGGATGGATGAATGAAGGATGAATGATGGATAGATGGTGGATGATAGATGGATGATGGATGAATGATGGATGGATGGATGATGGATGGCTGGATGGTGATGGATGGATGATGGATGATGGATGAATGATGGATAGATGATGGAAGGATGATGGATGATGAGTGGATGATGGGTGGATGATGGATGGATGAATGGTGGATAGATGGATGGATGAATGATTTATGGATGATAGATGGGTGATGGATGGATGAATGAAGGATGAATGATGGATAGATGGTGGATGATAGATGGATGATGGATGATGGATGAATGATGGATGGCTGGATGGTGATGGATGGATGATGGATGATGGATGAATGATGGATAGATGATGGGAGGATGATGGATGATGAGTGGATGATGGGTGGATGATGGATGGATGAATGGTGGATAGATGGATGGATGAAGGATTTATGGATGATAGATGGATGATGGATGGATGAATGAAGGATGAATGATGGATAGATGGTGGATGATAGATGGATGATGGATGAATGATGTATGGATGGATGGTGATGGATGGATGGATGGATGGATGGATGATGGATGAATGATGGATAGATGATGGAAGAATGATGGATGATGAGTGGATGATGGGTGGATGATGGATGGATAAAGGGTGGATAGATGGATGGATGATAGATTTTTGGATGATGGATAGATGAATGAAGGATGAATGATGGATATATGGTGGATGATAGATGGATGATGGATGAATGATGGATGGATGATGGATGATTGATAGATGATGGAAGGATGATGGATGATGAGTGGATGATGGGTGGATGATGGATGGATGAATGGTGGATAGATGGATGGATGGATGAAGGATTTATGGATGATAGATGGATGATGGATGGATGAATGAAGGATGAATGATGGATAGATGGTGGATGATAGATGGATGATGGATGATGGATGAATGATGGATGATGGATGGCTGGATGGTGATGGATGGATGGATGGATGATGGATGAATGATGGATAGATGATGGAAGGATGATGGATGATGAGTGGATGATGGGTGGATGATGGATGGATGAATGGTGGATAGATGGATGGATGAAGGATTTATGGATGATAGATGGATGATGGATGGATGAATGAAGGATGAATGATGGATAGATGGTGGATGATAGATGGATGATGGATGAATGATGGATGGATGGATGGTGATGGATGGATGGATGATGGATGAATGATGGATAGATGATGGAAGGATGATGGATGATGAGTGGATGATGGGTGGATGATGGATGGATGAATGGTGGATAGATGGATGGATGAAGGATTTATGGATGATAGATGGATGATGGATGGATGAATGAAGGATGAATGATGGATAGATGGTGGATGATAGATGGATGATGGATGATGGATGAATGATGGATGATGGATGGCTGGATGGTGATGGATGGATGGATGATGGATGAATGATGGATAGATGATGGAAGGATGATGGATGATGAGTGGATGATGGGTGGATGATGGATGGATGAATGGTGGATAGATGGATGGATGAAGGATTTATGGATGATAGATGGATGATGGATGGATGAATGAAGGATGAATGATGGATAGATGGTGGATGATAGATGGATGATGGATGAATGATGGATGGATGGATGGTGATGGATGGATGGATGATGGATGAATGATGGATAGATGATGGAAGGATGATGGATGATGAGTGGATGATGGGTGGATGATGGATGGATGAATGGTGGATAGATGGATGGATGAAGGGTGGATAGATGGATGGATGAAGGATTTATGGATGATCGATGGATGATGGATGGATGAATGAAGGATGAATGATTGATAGATGGTGGATGATAGATGGATGATGGATGAATGATGGATGATGATGGATGTATGGTGATGGATGAATGGATGATGGATGAATGATGGATAGATGATGGAAGGATGATGGATGATGAGTGGATGATGGGTGGATGATGGATAGATGAATGGTGGATGATGGATGGATGAATGGTGGATAGATGGATGGATGAAGGATTTATGGATGATAGATGGATGATGGATGGATGAATGAAGGATGAATGATGGATAGATGGTGGATGATAGATGGATGATGGATGAATGATGGATGATGGATGATGGATGGTGATGGTTGGATGGATGATGGATGAATGATGGAAAGATGATGGAAGGATGATGGATGATGAGTGGATGATGGGTGGATGATGGATGGATGAATGGTGGATAGATGGATGGATGAATGATTTATGGATGATAGATGGGTGATGGATGGATGAATGAAGGATGAATGATGGATAGATGGTGGATGATAGATGGATGATGGATGATGGATGAATGATGGATGATGGATGGCTGGATGGTGATGGATGGATGATGGATGATGGATGAATGATGGATAGATGATGGGAGGATGATGGATGATGAGTGGATGATGGGTGGATGATGGATGGATGAATGGTGGATAGATGGATGGATGAAGGATTTATGGATGATAGATGGATGATGGATGGATGAATGAAGGATGAATGATAGATAGATGGTGGATGATAGATGGATGATGGATGAATGATGGATGGATGGATGGTGATGGATGGATGGATGGATGATGGATGAATGATGGATGATGAGTGGATGATGGGTGGATGATGGATGGATGAATGGTGGATAGATGGATGGATGAAGGGTGGATAGATGGATGGATGATAGATTTTTGGATGATGGATGGATGAATGAAGGATGAATGATGGATATATGGTGGATGATAGATGGATGATGGATGAATGATGGATGGCTGGATGGTGATGATGGATGGATGGATGATGGATGAATGATGGATAGATGATGGAAGGATGATGGATGATGAGTTGATGATGGATGGTGGATGATGGATGGATGAATGGTGGATAGATGGATGGATGAAGAATTTATGGATGATAGATGGATGATGGATGGATGAATGAAGGATGAATGATGGATAGATGGTGGATGATAGATGGATGATGGATGATGGATGGCTGGATGGTGATGGATGGATGGATGGATGGATGGATGATGGATGAATGATGGATAGATGATGGAAGGATGATGGATGATGAGTGGATGATGGGTGGATGATGGATGGATG
Organism: Garcialebias charrua; assembly: GCA_038048925.1. Classification (NCBI taxonomy): domain Eukaryota; kingdom Metazoa; phylum Chordata; class Actinopteri; order Cyprinodontiformes; family Rivulidae; genus Garcialebias; species Garcialebias charrua. Next base: position 112,630 of record JBBPBX010000848.1, read on the forward strand.
AATGGTGGATAGATGGATGGATGAAGGATTTATGGATGATAGATGGATGATGGATGGATGAATGAAGGATGAATGATGGATAGATGGTGGATGATAGATGGATGATGGATGAATGATGATGGATGGATGGTGATGGATGGATGGATGATGGATGAATGATGGATAGATGATGGAAGGATGATGGATGATGAGTGGATGATGGGTGGATGATGGATGGATGAATGGTGGATAGATGGATGGATGAAGGATTTATGGATGATAGATGGATGATGGATGGATGAATGAAGGATGAATGATGGATAGATGGTGGATGATAGATGGATGATGGATGATGGATGAATGATGGATGATGGATGGCTGGATGGTGATGGATGGATGGATGATGGATGAATGATGGATAGATGATGGAAGGATGATGGATGATGAGTGGATGATGGGTGGATGATGGATGGATGAATGGTGGATAGATGGATGGGCGAAGGATTTATGGATGATAGATGGATGATGGATGGATGAATGAAGGATGAATGATGGATAGATGGTGGATGATAGATGGATGATGGATGAATGATGGATGGATGGATGGTGATGGATGGATGGATGGATGGATGGATGATGGATGAATGATGGATAGATGATGGAAGGATGATGGATGATGAGTGGATGATGGGTGGATGATGGATGGATGAATGGTGGATAGATGGATGGATGAAGGGTGGATAGATGGATGGATGATAGATTTTTGGATGATGGATGGATGAATGAAGGATGAATGATGGATATATGGTGGATGATAGATGGATGATGGATGAATGATGATGGATGGATGGTGATGGATGGATGGATGATGGATGAATGATGGATAGATGATGGAAGGATGATGGATGATGAGTGGATGATGGGTGGATGATGGATGGATGAATGGTGGATAGATGGATGGATGAAGGATTTATGGATGATAGATGGATGATGGATGGATGAATGAAGGATGAATGATGGATAGATGGTGGATGATAGATGGATGATGGATGATGGATGAATGATGGATGATGGATGGCTGGATGGTGATGGATGGATGGATGATGGATGAATGATGGATAGATGATGGAAGGATGATGGATGATGAGTGGATGATGGGTGGATGATGGATGGATGAATGGTGGATAGATGGATGGATGAAGGATTTATGGATGATAGATGGATGATGGATGGATGAATGAAGGATGAATGATGGATAGATGGTGGATGATAGATGGATGATGGATGAATGATGGATGGATGGATGATGGATGGCTGGATGGTGATGGATGGATGATGGATGATGGATGAATGATGGATAGATGATGGAAGGATGATGGATGATGAGTGGATGATGGGTGGATGATGGATGGATGAATGGTGGATAGATGGATGGATGAATGATTTATGGATGATAGATGGGTGATGGATGGATGAATGAAGGATGAATGATGGATAGATGGTGGATGATAGATGGATGATGGATGATGGATGAATGATGGATGATGGATGGCTGGATGGTGATGGATGATGGATGATGGATGAATGATGGATAGATGATGGGAGGATGATGGATGATGAGTGGATGATGGGTGGATGATGGATGGATGAATGGTGGATAGATGGATGGATGAAGGATTTATGGATGATAGATGGATGATGGATGGATGAATGAAGGATGAATGATGGATAGATGGTGGATGATAGATGGATGATGGATGAATGATGGATGGATGGATGGTGATGGATGGATGGATGATGGATGGATGAATGATGGATAGATGATGGAAGGATGATGGATGATGAGTGGATGATGGGTGGATGATGGATGGATGAATGGTGGATAGATGGATGGATGAAGGATTTATGGATGATAGATGGATGATGGATGGATGAATGAAGGATGAATGATGGATATATGGTGGATGATAAATGGATGATGGATGAATGATGGATGGCTGGATGGTGATGGATGGATGGATGATGGATGAATGATGGATTTATGATGGAAGGATGATGGATGATGAGTGGATGATGGGTGGATGATGGATGGATGAATGGTGGATAGATGGATGGATGAAGGATTTATGGATGATAGATGGATGATGGATGGATGAATGAAGGATGAATGATGGATAGATGGTGGATGATAGATGGATGATGGATGATGGATGAATGATGGATGATGGATGGCTGGATGGTGATGGATGGATGGATGGATGGATGGATGGATGGATGGATGGATGGATGATGGATGAATGATGGATAGATGATGGAAGGATGATGGATGATGAGTGGATGATGGGAAGGATGATGGATGGATGAAGGGTGGATAGATGGATGGATGAAGGATTTATGGATGATAGATGGATGATGGATGGATGAATGAAGGATGAATGATGGATAGATGGTGGATGATAGATGGATGGATGATGGATGAATGATGGATGATGATGGATGTATGGTGATGGATGAATGGATGATGGATGAATGATGGATAGATGATGGAAGGATGATGGATGATGAGTGGATGATGGGTGGATGATGGATGGATGAATGGTGGATGATGGATGGATGAATGGTGGATAGATGGATGGATGAAGGATTTATGGATGATAGATGGATGATGGATGGATGAATGAAGGATGAATGATGGATAGATGGTGGATGATAGATGGATGATGGATGAATGATGGATGATGGATGGATGGATGGTGATGGTTGGATGGATGATGGATGAATGATGGAAAGATGATGGAAGGATGATGGATAATGAGTGGATGATGGGTGGATGATGGATGGATTAATGGTGGATAGATGGATGGATGAAGGATTTATGGATGATAGATGGATGAATGATGGATGAATTATGGATGAATGATGAATAGATGGTGGATGATAGATGGATGGATGATGGATGAATGATGGATGAATGATGGATAGATGGTGGATGATAGATGGATGGATGATGGATGAATGATGGATGGATGAATGGTGGATATATGGATGGATGATGGATTTATGGATGATAGATCGATGAATGATGGATGGATGAATGATGGATAGATGGTGGATGATAGATGGATGAATGATGGATAAATGATGGATAGATGGTGGATGATAGATGAATGATGGATAGATGGATGGATGAAGGATTTATGGATGATAGATGGATGAATGATGGATGAATGATGGATGAATGATGGATAGATGGTGGATGATGGATGGATGATGGATGAATGATGGATGAATGATGGAT
>JBBPBX010000849.1:0-15542 GCA_038048925.1 Garcialebias charrua
TCTTTCATTTGTAGGGCGATGCATGTGCAGCTTTTGGACGCAGAAGTGGTCTTTTTGAGTGCAGATTTGACCAAATCTGATGCTTCATCGTTCCAATTACTTTTAAAACCTTCCTGAGAAGTAAATAACTCCTTAGATATATATATAGTTATAAATTGAATTCATTATTATTATTATTATTATTAGATTTATAAATTATTTTTATTATAACACATACATGACTGAAACATGTGAGACACGCAGGCCAAGTGTGTAAGGCGTGCATATAATGTAAGAGTGTTCATGGAGACAAAATAAGATTACAACAAAGCTCAATTCACATTCTAAAAATGTAAAAAAAAAGTTTGTTCCTTTTTTTTTTTCTTTTTCTTGATGTTAACCTGTGGACTTTTTTGTAGTTTGAAGCTCTATGACTGCATTTTGTATTGTCAGTATTACCGGTATAGTGATTGAAGGCATAGAGCAAAACATATTTGATTTAATGTGTCATAGAAACAGGCTGTGTGTTAATAACATTATACTTCCCAGACATTGTAAATAATGCAGTTACCATATTTTTCGGAGTATAGGTCGCACCTTTTTATCATTTTTTCATGGCCTGCGACCTATACTCAGGTGCGACCTATATATGGCTTTTTATCACTTTCGGCGAAACAAATTTTTAAATCCAGCTCATTTCACAATTACGTTCATTTATTAAGGAAAAGTTCAGCTCAGACACATATTTGCTATAATTTTTATCAAACAAATAATTGTTTTTAAGTGTTAGTCTTCTTAAAAGCCTTGCTATGCGCTCCTGTGGCAGACATTTGCAGCATTTGACGTAGGTGCGACCTATACTCCGGTGCGACCTATTTATGGATTTTCCCAATTTACTGGCAATAATTATTAACCTATACTCCGAAAAATATGGTAAATAAATATTCTTAAAAAGTGCTGAATCCTGCAGCATGGATCATTGCAACATAAACTGGACAACAGACAGTTAAAAGTCCTGTGTTGTAGTACAAGGTGGCACGTTGGCTCAGTTGGTAGAACTGTCACCTCTCAGCAAGAAGGTAACTGACTCGAATTCCGGTTGGGGATCTTTCTGGGTGGAGTTTGCATGTTCTCTCCATGCATGTGTGGGTTTTCTCCGGGTACTCCGGTTTCCTCCCACAGACCAAAAACATGCATGTTAGGCTGATTGGTAACTCTAAATTGTCCCTAGGGGTGAGTGAGAGAGTGAATGGTTGCATATCTCATTTGTCTCCATGTGTCCCTGTGATTAGAGTTGCATTCTGGCCCAAAATATCCAACCCGACCCCACCCCAGCCCGTATTATCATTTCCAAACCCCAACCGATCCGAAGAATTACCAGGTCCGAGCCCAAAACACCCACCCCCCGACATTTTTAATTAAGCTTTGACTGCTTATATAGTTTTTAACGGTCGGCAGATGCGCACGGCTGAATAAAAGGGGCAGAAGATCGGAGCTGAGGAGCCATCAAAGCGCATTAAATACTTCCTCTGCTTCTGTCTGCATTGGACCCTGCTCTGACATGTCGGATATTTTGTGATCTCTTCTTTTTGGATTGTCGGCTGCGAGCGTCTGCTGAGTGCAGCAGCTGAATGAATGTACATTTGGGCTTTGTTGGATCACTGCAGTAGTCCATCTGAAGCTTAACTGAACTTTTTAACTGTTTCAAGGCTGGTCAGCGTGCGGTCAAATGGCCACATGCAGCTGGCGAAGTATGCCAAGTCACATCGCCATATAATTGGATCATCGGCCGCGCGCTTCCACTGATACAATCAAACACCCGACACTGACCCGGCCCTCACATTAAGCACATTATTATGGGCCGACCCAGCCCTAATCTGGGTGGGTGGGCCTAGACTCCGGGTTCGTGTTAGAAATGACAGCTCTAACTGTGATGGACTGGAGACCTGTCCAAGGTGTCCCCTGCCTCACAAGCCGTTTTCGCACTGCACAGCCCTCCCCGGCCCAGCCCGTCCCGGGTTGCCCCTGAGCCCAGCCTGGCCCGCCCCCGCTCATTTCGCAGTGTGCGGAGAGCCGCCTTGAAGTGGGTGGGGAGTTCTTAGCCAACGCCATTTCCTCACTTGGCTGAACTTATTTTACGTTTGTCTTTTATTGGATAATAAAAAAAGGAGCTAACACAAACTCCTTTTTTATCCAATAAAAGACAAACGTAAAATAAGTTCAACAAAGTGAGAATCGAACCTGAGTCGAGATAAAGTTTGGAGTGGCAAACCGAAGCGCTTCCAATGAACCACCGAGGCTGTTGATATTTCCAGGTCCAACGCACGCTTAAAAATGGCGCATGCTTAAAAATGTTATTTACGTTCTAAAATAAGCTGATTTGTAATCAGTTATTAACAAAAATTAAACTCAGAAACACTAATATATATATTCAGCTAACACATATTTTTTTAGGCGTTTCTGTAGTTATATTTTAATGAAATTCAGCTCGCGCTGAAAGGCGGAAATGCTCTGTATGGGTGCGCGCTTCGTGTTATTTAAACTGGGCCTTGGAGCTTGGCCCGCTTAGAACCTCTGTCGGTCGGGTTCTAAAACTCGGGCTTACACCGGCCCGGAAAGGCAACTGCGAACAAGACGAACCCGGGTTAGAAGCCGGGTCAGGCCGGGCTGGGCCGGGGAGGGCTGTGCAGTGCGAAAACGGCTACAGTGACTGTTGGACATGGGCACCAGTGACCCCATGGCCCGCAAAGCAAAAGCGGGTAAAAGATAATGGATGGATGGATGTTGTAGTACACGTTTCAAGTGGAGACTTCTTTATTTTTTCTGATTTTTGCTGAAGCATTTTTTTCAACCTCTATTACTACACTTCAAATATTCACAAACCTTTAAACTTTAGACCAAATTTAGGCCTTTATGAACCTCTTAGATGTTTTAAAATGTATTTTAAGACTAATCAAATCTCACCGGGCTCTTACAGCTCCACTCAGACATGGACAAAGGTGACGGCTCCATTAAGTACATCCTGATGGGCGAGGGGGCAGGCACGACCTTCACCATAGATGACAGTACCGGGGACATACACGCCATCCAGAGACTGGACCGGGAGGTCAAGGCGCAATATGTCCTGCGTGCCCAGGCCCGCAACCGCTTGACAGACAGGCCTCTCGAGCCTGAATCCGAGTTCATCGTTAAGATTCAGGACATCAACGACAACGAGCCAAAGTTCCTAGATGGTCCCTATCAGGCATCTGTAGTAGAAATGTCCAGAATAGGTAAGAAAAAGAAGAAAGTCAAATACACTGGAAATAATTAATTGTGCATTTATGTTGACATTTAGCTATAACAAATTGCATAATCATTTACATATTTTTCAGACTTTGCCTATGAAAACTTCTTTTGAAGTTAATTACCTTTTGAAAATTCTTGCCAAACATGGAAAATACTCAAAGTTATCTGTTTGGCATTGCCTCCTCTTCAGCTTTGCCTCTGTGTTCACTCAGGAATGTCGGTGATCCAGGTGACTGCGACAGATGCTGACGACCCAACATATGGCAACAGCGCTCGTGTGGTCTACAGCATCCTGGAGGGTCAGCCATACTTCTCAGTGGATGCCAAAACCGGTACAGCTTCTCACAAATGCTACAAAACTCATTCAGTTTGTAGACACAACAATCAGAGAAGTTTTATTCTCCATATGCTGAAACTGGAGAGTAAAAATGTCATACCACATTAATGGTCATGACAGGTTATTTAACTGATGGTTATCCAGGTTTTTAGATTGTAAATGAATGCTTATACATCATTTCTAGAGTTTAAATTTGTATTTTGAGGTCAAGGATGCATGCCGGCGACACCCGTTTGCGATGGTTCGGTCATGTTAAACGAAGTGAAAACAGTGCTATACTGTACTGTACTTGCTATTGAAAACCTTGAAGTACCTGGCACCCGTCCCAAAGGCCGTCCGAAAAAGACCTGGGCGCAAACGATTCAACAAGTTCTGAAAGCGCTGAACCTCAATGAACTGGACGCAACTGACCGCCTAATCTGGTGTCAAAAACTTGGCGACAAAGATGTAACATCCCACCCTGGAATCGGGGAAACGGATGTTAAACGAAGATAGATAGATAGATAGATAGATAGATAGATAGATAGATAGATAGATAGATAGATAGATAGATAGATAGATAGATAGATAGATAGATAGATAGATAGATAGATAGATAGATAGATAGATAGATAGATAGATAGATAGACAGACAGACAGACAGACAGACAGACAGACAGACAGACAGACAGACAGATAGACAGATAGACAGATAGATAGATAGATAGATAGATAGATAGATAGATAGATAGATAGATAGATAGATAGATAGATAGATAGATAGATAGATAGATAGATAGATAGATAGACAGACAGACAGACAGACAGACAGACAGACAGACAGACAGACAGACAGACAGACAGACAGACAGACAGACAGACAGACAGATAGATAGATAGATAGATAGATAGATAGATAGATAGATAGATAGATAGATAGATAGATAGATAGATAGATAGATAGATAGATAGATAGATAGATAGATAGATAGATAGATAGATAGATAGATAGATAGATAGATAGATAGATAGATAGATAGATAGATAGATAGATAGATAGATAGATAGATAGATAGATAGATAGATAGATAGATAGATAGATAGATAGATAGATAGATAGATAGATAGATGATAGATAGATAGATAGATAGATTTTGAGCTTTGTTCCCTTGCAAAATAAATTTGCCTGAAAAAGCTTCAAGTTTGCGGACGACAAGTAAATATCTGTAGTTGTAAAAAAAAAATGAAATGACAGAAAAACATGTAAATGAACGTAGGTGTTTTTGGTGAACATCTGGTTATAGATACAAACCAGAAAACTATTAGTAAAACTCAGTGCTCTGAAGTCAACTTATTGTGTGTCACTTTGAAAATGTAAACATAAAAATGAAAATGCTTTTAGTGCCTTTAGAACCCAAACTGATTGGGCAAGCAGCTGTACGCACATCAAAATGACCAATCAGAGACTGTTTAGTGTCAGTCTGCTGATTTTTATAAAGTGTCAATCATCTTTGGTCTCAGACTACCCATTAGCTCATCAGTGTGCTCACTGTCAAATACGGACGGGTAATTTTGAGCACAGAAAACATGTTAAAATACATGTTTCTGCTGTGTCTGGAGACGGGTAATCACTGTTAGAGAAAAGTAATCTCGCTTTACCTTACATACTCAAAAAGAACAACACACCGAAGGCAGGAGATGGTTTTTAACCAGTATTTACTTGCTAGGTCAGATTTTCAGGACAGGTTACACAAATATTCATAACATCACAAACATGAAGAATCTCCCCCGAGCCGCCCCCTCAGCTTGCTTTTATACCCTGATCAGATCAGCTGAGTTCACAGAACCTGGAGGTGTCCTTGGACAAACATATGGTTCATGGGCAGAATTAAGATTCTCAGCCATAGTAATAAAAACATCCATGACTTTTGACCAAAAATTCTCTAACATTCACAAAAAACAGCTGAACTATCTTCAATTCAATTCATTTATATAGCATCAATTCACAATAAAAATCATCTCAGGGTGCTATTCAAAGAAAATCAAGTCTAAATCATGAATCCAATTTAGCTCCAGATTCAAATGTAGTTACAGTAAAGTCAACCCTTTTTTTCATATAAAATATTCACATAAAGTTAAATTAATTATAGTTAATTATAAAATTAAATGCCATTTAGTAAAAGTTATCTGTCTAAGGAAGTCAGCAGATCGTGTCAGAACTCCTCTATTTCACAACCTCCCATCCTGAGCAGTACACTGGTGACAGTGGGAAGGAACAACTCCCTTCTGAAACGAAGAATCCTCCAGCAGATCGAGGATCTGGATGGGCAGCGTTCTGCCTCGACTGGATGAGGTTACAGGAAAGAGACAGACAAACGCAAAATGACTGGTCCAGGTGCAGTTTCTATGTGAAGAAAGACAAAGAAAAACAGGTTAATAATTACATTTAAAATAAATATGGAGGGTAGCAGCAGTTAGAAAACATGGTCAGATTGTCTCCATTAGTCTAAGCCAGGGATCTGCAACCTTTATAATCAAAAGAGCCATTTCTGCCCCTTTGTTCACTAAATTAAACGTGTCCGGAGCCACAATACCTGCTACAACTGGGATTCTCAACTGGTGGCCCACAGACCACTTTAAGTTTGTTAAAGGACAATTTTCTGACCTGTAGGGTAGTTTTCTGGCCATTGTAAAGCTGAAAATATCTAATGATTTGTTGATATTTTTACATTTTAAGACAAAAAAAAGGCAGGATTATTGTAAAGAAGGAAAAATAATATGTTCTTTACCATAACAAAAATAAAATAACAATGAACTATGCAGGTCTAGGTAAATTATTTTAATTATGGAAAAATTAAATATCCTACTTCGAATAAATAAAGTTCAAGTATGTTTTACTTCTATTAGTTCTAGTATTCACACATTTGCAAAGGAAATGACAGAAAAAACTGCTAAAACTAGCCCTTTTTGTTGTTATAAGAACAAATAAAATTCAGTTTAAAGTTATTTTTGATCAAAGCTTGAAAGAGCCACTGTTGAGGGACCAAAGAGCCGCATGTGGCTCCAGAGCCGCAGGTTGCAGACCCCTGGTCTAAGCCTATAGCAGCATAACTAAGGGATAGCTCAAGAAACCCAAGCTAAAACTAACTATAGGATTTATCAAAAAGCAATGGCCCTCATTCACGAACCGTTCGTACGCACAGATTTGTTCTTAAACTGTGCGTACGAGTGATTTAGGATCATTTGCGGCATTCAACAATGTTTTCGTATCCTACGATTTTTTTCAGATACGAACAAAATTTACGAGTGGTCCGGACCTGTCGTATATTTTAGGAGCGTCAGTCTGCTGTCATCCAGACGGAATTTCTCCACTAATAACTTCATATTTCGTTATTTAGAAAATATTTAGAGTTTAAAAAAGTCACGCACCACAATTGGTCTTGACAATAGGTTCTGTTTGAAGTCGAATTATAATTTTAAATGTAATAATGACTAACGGATTAAAGTATTTAAATTAAAATCAATTTGTTATCAATGCCGTTTTCTAACACTACAATATTAATATGAAGATCTCAAACTAAAACCAACTTAAATTATGAATTAATTTAAGTTTAATTTGTCTCGGTAACGCAGACTTCGGTAACGCAGACTTTAGGTTGACCTCCTCCTGTCACAGTCATAGCTGTCAGATAGCTCAATCAGTAAAGTGTTGCGTCGCAGTGCAGAACTTTATGGGTTCGAGTCCCACATGGGACATTTTTTTTTTCTCCTTTTAATTCATTCCAGATTTAAAAAACACAAGAAAACTATTTACAATACAACAAGAAATGAAGCATAAAGTCTTTTTAATCTGGAATGAATAAATAATCTAAAGAAGGAAGGAAAAAAAAATAGGCATACCTTGTGGGAATCGAACCCACGAAATCTCGATAACAGTGCAATGTTTTAACCAGTTAGCCACCAGTACACGTGTATATTTTAAGGTCCACATTTATTATAAACAAACATTCTTTGGCATTAGTTGGTCATTTACTCCCATGAGTGACGCTGCTAATAAGGACAGATTTACTTTTCTCGATCAAGGAGAGCAGAACTTCAATCTCCGCACCGGTAGAGTTCTTCTTTTTTACTTTTCGCTGTCATTTTATGCACGAACACGTTTTGCCTCCGAGGCAGGAAACGTAGCCTTATATGGTGTTTTGAGGGGTGGGAATTATGTAAATGACCTCTCCGCGTGCACGCGCAGGTGGTTGGAACAGGTGGGATTCATCATATTTACGCAACCCATTTACACACGTTTCCTCAGGATAGAAGACTTTGTTGAATCTGACGTGGCATGTTCGTACAAACGCTTCGTACAAACAAAAGTAGGAGAAATTTAGGATAAAAATACGAACATTTTCGTGAATGAGGGCCATTGTCTGAAACCTGGTCTTTAAAGTATTTTTAGCCTCGGGAGCAGAAAGTAGAAGTTGGTTCAACAAGAAAGGACAACTGTAAGCTCCGCCTCCCATTTTACTTTTATTTTAGGAACCACTTTTAGAGTCTTCCATTTAAATGTTTAATTTACACTATCAAAAAAATGTATATATTCACAGACATGTTTTTTAAATAAAGTTTTATGTATTATATTTACTGGTATTTATTTGTAAATGTAGTTACTTTGTCACAAAAATCACACAAACTGCAAAGAGCAAAAATTGAGTTTTTTTTAACAACAACTAATTCATTTTTTCCCAAATGAGTGTGTGTAAATACAAAAAAGTCAGATATGCTGGTAAAGTCAACACACCTTCTCACGACTTACTAACTGTTCTTTGACAGCTTCTGTGAATCCCCCGGCTCTTTCCAAACGCTGTAATTGCTCCAGTCTGGTTTTTAGCCGTCCACACTTTATGCCCCTGTGTATACAAACCAGCTCAAAGAGTGGCGAGCTCAGCGGGGCTTCTGTTGTTGCTACGAAACTACTGAACACTTTTCTGAAGTGTGGAGCTCTTTTGTTGTAACTTACAATAAACCAAAAACTCTTGACAAAAAAAGATGTGCTAAGCTCAACGTGTGACTTCTGTAGATAACGAGGACAGGCTTGTAGTTTGACGGGCGGTTGCTTGGAAAAAACGTCCTGTTTAAAAATTAAATATAGCTTTCTTTGTGTTTTTTTAAACAAACCAGGCTTGGTATGATTTAATCTTCGATCCTTTTTAGCAAAATGAAATCTAATCTGCAGTAATTTATGTAAAAGTGAGACCCTCTATTACAGAGATATGTATTCTCAGAAATGAAAATATAGATTTTTAACAATGCAAGAAAATGTTGCTGTTTTAGTTTTATTCATCATGCTACTTTACTCCAATGTACGGTAACAACCAGCGTTAACAACATTTGAAGACTGACAGAGGGGCTCGGTGCAGTAGCAGCATAGACACGTTTTTTTCTACATATTGAAACTTTTTAGGAAATTATGAGAATCAGTCAGTCAAGAAAAAAAAATGTTTTAGATAATGTAAATCAGTCTCCAGAATGGAAATGTTACCTGCTATGAGCAGAAAACAAACAAAAATAAATTAGAGAAATCGCATTTTCTGCAAAAATGCAGTGTGAATGCTTATTGTTGAAGAACTTTCTGAAAAACATCTGAAATTAGCTTAAAAAAAAAAAGCTAAAATGAAATGACAGAACAAGCATTAATTAGCAGAAGAACTTAAAGAACACATATTTGCTGAATTAGGTATAATTTAGCAGAAATGACCACAAAAATTAGGAAATTAACTAAAAAAGCTGAAATTAGCACACAAAAACGCTGAAAAGACAAAAAGAAGCTTAAACTACCAGAAGGAAGTGGAAAGAGCTGAAATGAGCTTAAAAATGGGGAATTAGATGAAAAGCCTAAAATGAGCATAAAAACAGCTAAATAATAGCTGCAATAGCAGAAAAGGCTGAAACTAGTGGAAACACCTGAATAGAGCATAACACTGAAATTAGCAGAAAGACGTTAATTAGGCTGAAAGTAACAAAAATTGCCATGAAAAACTTGAATTTATCTGAAAACAGCTGAAATTAGCTTAAAAAAGAAAGCTAAAACGGTAGCTGAAAAGGTAGAATTGTCTTAAATTAGCAGAAGAAAACAGAAAGAACATCTTAGGCTGAAAGAAGATTAAATTAGCAATAAACAACTGAAAAGTAGCTAAAAATTAAGAAATAAGCTGAAATTACTAGAAGGAAGTGGAGCGTGCACATTTTTTTGTTGCTGAATTAGGTTGAAAAAAGTTGCCATGAGTGCAAAAATTTTTAAATTAGCCAAAAAAGCTTGAATTAACATACAAAGTAAAAACAGTTATATAGTAGCTGAAAATGCAAAAAAAGCTGAAACTTGCAGAAATTAGCTGAAAGGACCGTAACAAGCTGAAATTAGCAGAAAGTAAATAGACAATGCACAAAAATGTTTTAGTTAGAAAGAATTAGAAAGGAGCACAAAACTGCTGAAAAAAAACTGCTGAAAGTAGCTGAAAGTAGCTCAAAAAGGTTTAAATCTACACAAGGAGGCTGAAAGAAGCTGAATGTGAAAGGAGTTGTAAAAGATTGTTAACAGATGTAAAGATTTGAAGGATGTAAAATGACCTCAATTCATTTTCTACAAGACAAAAATGGCAGAAGAGGCTAAATATTTCAAAAAGCTAAAAATGCACCAATACCAAAAGTCATAGCAGAATGGTATTAAAAGAGCTGAATGTTTTGAATTATGATTTGTTGTAATAAAACAAAAATTGTGGAATGAGACAAATGCTGAAATATGTACGGAAGAAAAAAGTATCACAATAGAGTAAATGCTTCATAAACGTTCACACAATAAAGTTTAAAAATGAAAGTTTTAAATATTTCCCATTTCAGTTACAGTTATGTAAACGTGTAGATTGGCCTTGATAATTCCCATTAGTCTGCTTGTTAACTAAATTATCAGCCAGCCTCCTTGATCTCACTACAGTATAAGCACAGAATTAGTCTTTTTTTATAGTGTCAGCACAATATAAGAGGTTTGAGTCAGTGTTCCAGGAGCAGTACAAATCATCTGTTAACCTAACGTCTCACACATTATTTGTGCTCGTTCATGGATTTTATTAATAATTGGAGGCTGTTAATAAAAGTGTAATCCAAAGAAAAGAAGAAAAAAAATGATGAATTTAGTCAAGTCATGGGGTCAAGGTCAGGTGCATGCAGTGAATTAGAGTAGTTGTTAATGTAAAATATTGTAAATTTTCTCTGGTAGAGTGTTTTTCAGCAGTGGAAATATGAACTTTAATACTTTACGGTCTGAGCATACATCCATTCTACTACAAGGAAGCTCTAAAGTCTATAAATGAAGACTCTTTTTGTAAAAATCCAGTAAGTTTGTACCTGTAAGCAAAGCTACTGAGATTGCCATGTTACAGCCAGAATTCTGTTTTGTTTGTCAAACTGTGTTTTCTTTGGTAGTTTTCACAAATTTAATTGATGAGAACTGGTAGTTTTGTGATAAGAAGCTAAAAGCTAAGAGTTTACTCTGTTGTCGACACAACATGTTCATCCCTTGAGTTAGGGTGCTTCTTTAAGACTAAATGACTCATTGGTGAATCTTTAATCAACATTCCAGGAGACGGTCACTCAGACACATGACCCTCATCTGTGTCAGCAGTCCTCTGTCTCTGACCTTTAACTCCATGTGATCTGTCTCCTAACTATTCTTCTTTGCTGGTGTCTCTCCTCAGGTGTGATCCGTGTGTCTTTGGCTGATATGGACAGAGAGACCAGGGAAAACTACACCGTGGTCATCCAGGCTAAAGACATGGGTGGACAGCTGGGGGGGTTGGCCGGCACGACCACTGTCAACATCATGCTCAGTGACGTCAACGACAACCCACCGATGTTTGACCAGAGTAATGAAATCTTTTGTTTTTGTGTCTCGTCTCTTCTGAATGCAGATTTAACCCCTCTAAGCTCTCCTGGTTGGGAAAAAAAAAAACTATATATATTTTTTGTCGGAAACAACTAAAAACAATTTTTAGACAGATTGTTGACAAGAAAAGCTGAAGGAATGAAAAGTGTTTGAAAATTATCTATACGTATAATAAACATTAAAATGTATACCTAAGTTAGTTGCATAACGCTTACATGGCTGCCCACTGCTCCACTGGGAGTATCTCACGTGTGATGGGTTAAATGCAGAAACATAATTTTGTCATTGTATAGAAACATACAATGATGACAATACATACTAATTTACATTCTTTACATTTTAGTTGACCTACCAAATACAGAACAGGAGAATAACATCTAGAGCAAAACAGTTTTTCAAAATCAACATTCAAAAAGACTGAGTACAAAAAAAAAGTTTTCACATTAAAATAATATCAACTTTTTAATAATGAAGTAAATAAAAATACTTGAAACTTAAAATAAAAGCTTTCAAAGTGTACTGTATATAATGAAAGAGAAGTAGTGGTAGTGTTGATAATGGTGGTATTAGTATTATTAATAACAGTAGTATTAGTATTGGGCAGCACGGTGGCACAACTGGTAGAGCTGCTGCCTCTCAGCGAGAAGGTTGCCGGTTCAAATCCCGGTCCGGGGCCTTTCTGGGTGGAGTTTGCATGTTCTCCCCGTGCATGCGTGGGTTTCCTCCGGGTACTCCGGTTTCCTCCCACAGACCAAAAAACATGCTTGTTAGGCTGATTGGTGACTCTAAATTGACCCTAGGTGTGAGTGTGAGAGTGGATGGTTGTTTGGTGTGAGTGAGACAGGTCCCTCTTGTAAATGAGTCCCCGTGACTCAACGAGGCTAGCCTGTATAAATAAAGGTTGAATGAATGAATGAATGAAAAAAAGTATACAAATTGTAGTGTAGTATAGTATAGTATAGTACAGTACAGTATAGTATAGTACAGTATAGTATAGTACAGTATAGTATAATATATTATAGTATAGTATAGTACAGTACAATATAGTATAGTACAGTACAGTACAGTATAGTATAGTATAGTACAGTACAGTATAGTATAGTATAGTACAGTATAGTATAGTATAGTACAGTGTTGTATAGTATAGTACAGTGTTGTATAGTATAGTATAATATAGTATAGTATAGTATAAAATAGTATAGTATAGTACAGTATAGTATATTGCAGTACAGTGCAGTAAAGTATAGTATAGTATAGTATAAAATAGTAAAGTATAGTATAGTATAATAAAGTATAGTATAGTATAGTACAGTACAGTATAGTATAGTACAGTATAGTATAGTACAGTATAGTATAATATATTATACTGTAGTATACAGTAGTATAGTACAGTACAATATAGTATAGTACAGTACAGTATAGTATAGTACAGTACAGTACAGTATAGTATAGTATAGCACAGTGTTGTATAGTATAGTACAGTGTTGTATAGTATAGTATAATATAGTATAGTATAGTATAAAATAGTATAGTATAGTATAGTACAGTATACTGTAGTATAGTGCAGTACAGTGCAGTAAAGTATAGTATAGTATAGTATAAAATAGTAAAGTATAGTAGAGTATAATAAAGTATAGTATAGTATAGTACAGTACAGTACAGTATAGTATAATATAGTATAGGCAGTTTCAATCAATTCAATTCAGTTTACCTGTATTTATATAGCACCAAGTCACAACAGAAGTCATGTCAGGGCATTGAAAAGAAACATTTATAATAAAAACAATAATTTAACATTACTGTATTTATCAGAGGAGCAGCAGACTGCTTGGAATTTAACTCCATCACAGAATTCTCATCTTGAGTGAGCATGAAGGCAACAATGGAAAGGAAAAACTCCCTCACGAGGAAGAAACCTTTAGCAGAACCAGGCTCAGGACAAACGGTCATCTGTTCCGACCGGCTGGGTTTGGTAGGAACGGGAAGGAGGAACAGTATAGTATAATAATAATAATAATAATAATAATAATAATAATAATAATAATAATGAATTCAATTTATACCGCACTTTTCATTAATAAAAATCTCAAAGTGCTAGTAAGTATAGTGGTAGTGGTAATAGTAGAACTTATGTGATCAAATTTTTTTTTTTGGTTGTAGTACGTAGTATTACCGGTAATAGTAGTACAGTAATAGTAGTAGTGATGGTACCAGTAAAAGAAGTAGTGGTGGTAGTAGTAATTTTAGTAGCAGTGGTGGCAGTAGTAGTACTTCATATAATTTGAACATCCTACGTGTCCCTCACAGATTCTGATTGGAATAACTCCAGACACATTACCGTATGTTGCTGGCTGCTGACAGAAACTATTCATCTCACCCCTGCCTCCTTTTCCTTGACTTTGTTAAACTCATTAGGATTACGTCATCAGAAGAAACTCCACAGCTCCCCCTGAACTACAGCCTGTGTCTGATCTCACTGTGTTGTTAATTCTCCAGTTGGACGTAAAGACTGTGTGGCCTGTACGCACCACAAACTCCTCTCTCAGAGCATGAAATGAACTTTATTATTATTATTTGCTTTAATTACATTTCAAAGACACTGCTTTGACCTGGAGTCAGTACGGTAGTTGACTTGTATGTCTTGTAGCTGTGGAGAAGCCAGGTCAGGACTTTTGCTGTAACGGTGGCTCATCATATTCATGTAAACTATTACTTCCTGAGAGCATGCAGGTGGTGTGTCCCTCTGCTACATCTGGACATCATATTCATGTAAACTATTACTTCCTGAGAGCATGCAGGTGGTGTGTCCCTCTGCTACATCTGGACATCAGTTCTTTACCTCCTGGGACAATCTTCAGCTCTTCCTCTTCCTGTCAGCCACCAAATACACCACAATGTGTCTTTTATCATCCACTTTTGTCTCATTATCAACCTCCTGAGTTCAGCAGTTGTCCCCTTCTGTCTGGAGTCAACTGGTCACTTCAGTTCCTTGACAAAGAAAACACTTGCTGTCCATTTCCACCTCCATCACCAATGAGCGCCATCACTCTGAGGGAAATTTGATTGGCTGCGATCAGGGATTCTCGAGCAGGCGTTTCACAATAAACTGGGAAAAGCCACAAATTGTGCACCTGTCACCTCCTTTTTGAGGTTAAATGGTAGATGAGGTGCGAGCCGGCCCACGAGGCGGTGTATAACTCAGTTGTGAGACGTCTATAGAGGAATTGATTTGATCATGCCTGATGTGGGACTTGGAGCTGTGAGGAGCTGATGTGATTAAATGAAGGGGTGTGCTTCCCTCTACAGGACAGAGGAGTGAATCAGTTCTGAATGTTTGTGTCCTCAGGGCTGTATCAGATGAGTGTGCCTGAGTCAGCTCCTGTAGGCTCCGTGGTGGGCCGCATCTGGGCCAGGGACAGAGACATCGGGGTCAACGCTGCCATGAAATACAGCATCATCGATGGAGACGGGAGGGACACCTTCGACATCAGCACTGACCCCACCAACCTCTTTGGCATCATCACAGTGAAAAGGGTAAAAAATTAAATAAAATAACAAATAAATAACGTGTTTTTTTTACACATCACATTTTAGTACATATGTTCATGTGTTCATTAAAAGTGTTTTTTTTAATATAAATATACTTTTATAAATATTAACCCTTCATAACATTAATAAGTATGGAGGGTCAAAAATGCCACTTGTCTGCGTGAATTGTTGTGAGAGCAATAAGAAGTTATAAAAACAGATGTGCCAATCAAAATGGGAAATATTGTGATTTTCTTTCACAATTTTCAATCAAAAGTCTAATTGTGATGTTTATTTTTACTGAACAAATTTTTGGCCTTTTGCTTATTTCACATCGAAACCATAAAGCTTGTTGTCTTAAATAGTGTATGGCTTATTTTGTTCTAAATCAAAGTCTTCTCATACATTATTAAAACTAGAAACAGACATTTTAAATTAATAGATTTCAATAACAAGACTGACTAAAATGGATCATTAATTTGTTGAATTTGTAAATTTATT
>JBBPBX010000849.1:22451-73977 GCA_038048925.1 Garcialebias charrua
GGAAGGCGTGGGGGTGGCCTGAATGTGTTGGGCTCGTTAGCAGTATTTTCTGTGGTGTATTCTACGTTTATTTTGTGAAAGAGTGTCCAGAACTTTGGGTAGAGCTAACGTTAGCATTTCCGAAGCTGTAGCTGCAAAAGCGCTGTGATTGGTCCATTGTGTGTCGTGTTCAAAAAAGTTGGTTCTGTAGACTGCTGGTTGTCAGATATTCATTTTTGCACAAATTTCTGACAGTTTATCTGTGTTGTTAGTTTCTATGCACGTAATATTGTCGAAGACTGGCTTAACCGCTGTGTTTTGCGTAATTTATAAGTGTTTTAGAACGTTGAAAAGTCCGTTCCACGCTAAAGTTCGACCGACCTCGAGGTCCGTGAACGTATCGCTCGAGCGGCACGTCACACGTGAGTGACGTCAGGTTTGGAAGACTTCATTACCCATGAACACTTGGGTTTGAACTACATGTTCTGTCTTCGCTGTGATTGGTCGATTACGCTGTAAGTGGTGACGCTCCTCGTTTGCTTTCGCTTCAGCAAACCAGCCCTTACGAGTTTCGTGCTTGTTTGTCCGTTACTATCTCTGAAAAGACTGTTTCGTCGCGGTGTTTTTGAGATTTAATGGGTGGATTGAGTCAGTTGCTCTGATACTACCGATCGCCATGTGACCAGGTCACGTGATGCCGGATGCTGCGTCTGGTTTAAGGGAACCGACTTGTCTTTTTCTTTTGAGAGAAAGTTTAAAAATCACATTACCTGTCCTAAACGATGTTACTCACATCGAATCGTCTATTATAAGACCGGGGTTCTAGAGTTTTGTCACGTAAAGGCTTTAGATCTTTCTGATTGATGCTTTTGATCCGTTGTTAGACATCTGTGAATGTTAGAAGCTGCAGCTTCGCTCACAGGTGACAACAGCGCCTCTATAGCGATCAGCAAGAGAAATTGCAGTCGCTGTGATAAACTTATCCAGCGCTGTACCCCCATCTGCTGGAGGCTGTGAAGAATATGGTTCATGTATTCCTGTATCAAAGTCAAAGTCAAAGTCAAAGTCAACTTTATTGTCAGATCTGCAATATGTACAGTGCAGGACATACACAGGACCGAAATTGCGTTTCTCTCAGAAACATTTGTATGCATTTCAACTTTCCTGTTTTTGAATAGTGTACATTTTGAAATGTTGATCACATAGCATCCTTCATTTGATTTTCACATATAATCAAATGTTGAAAGCAGAACAGTTACACAGAATTAATACAGGCTTGTCTGTTTTTTGATAAAACTTGACACTTTTATCATAAATTCTGTGCTACAAGGCTGTCTACTTTATTTTAAACTGCAAGTTTAAAATAAAAGACATGAGGCATCTTTTGTCTTGGTTTCCACAAAAATCACACAAAGATAGCCGACGTTGATCTTGTCACAGGTCGACAATTTAATAAAAATCACTGATTTTTATTTCATTTAACATCTTGATGTTTTCTGAGCAGCTCAGACACCTTGCGTCTGAATCTGATCACTTTTATGTGCGTTGGTGTGATTAAACGGCAATCAGATTGGGTTGGTTAGTAACTGTTGTTTCATTATAAGTTCTGGATAAGGTTAACACTGCCTAAAGGTATTTAACTTTACAATTCATTGGGGTAATTCCTGAGATAAGGTACCTGTGAATGATAGACTTATTGAACACAGTGAAGCACAAACCTGGAGGCTGGTTGGTTTTGATTTACTCCAGGCTACATAAATGGTGATGATTTATTTGCACGCTGCGAAATAAGACCCACTTTACTTGATTTTTCGCAGAAAATCAGTACAAAGATGGACGTTCAAACAGGTGCGTCACCTGATAGGGCCTCCTCTTTTATCGCACGTAGATGGACATCTGCTTCATCGTATGCTAATTACTTAGCTGCGGTGGACGTCCATCAGGATAAGTGGGAAAGTCCCCTGTCATTCTACGACAGGCTGATCTCTGTCTACTCCGGTGGCAAAACTGTCCCTGGACTAGAGGAAGATGAGGAGTTTAAAAATCTTTTCCTTATGAATCTTATGCCTTTTCAACGGAAATGTGTTCGTTTCAAGGTTGATTGCAAAAAAGATACCATGGAAATGATAAAACGATACGCTGCAACGGTTTTTGAGGCAGAGATACAACCTAGGATTCCATCAGAGGTTTGTCCAGGTCAAAAGGTCACATCCCACTCGCAGCTGATAGAAGAGGTTCCCTCTCCTACAGAGTGCGAGAGTGAACAGGATTTTCATAATAACAACCTACGGTATGTTGATTCCAGCTGGAAAAGTGACTCATTTCGGTTCACAGGGAGTTCTGCTCCTCCTGCACCTCAGGTTGAAAACCCTGAGATGAGCAGAGAACCACACAAGGTAGGTGTTCGCTCTCTAGGTGAACCAAGATGGTTCAGATCGAACCAAAAGAGTTCTCACCTAGGTCTCACAGTGGGTGAACTTCGAGAGAAGTTGATGTCTGGGCGCCGTGACCCTTTGATAAATGGTCAGTCCCAACATGTACCCACGAGAGGTGGCCCTCCTGCCCCTGCACCTCGAGCTGCACAGTTCGAGACGTGCAAAGAGTCACACAAGCTCCAGATTAAGGAAACGACGCCTCCGCGCTCGGAAGAGACCGAGGATGTAAGTTGTTTGTCAAATGAGTTGAATGTTACAGTGGTTGACCAAGCTGACACAACGTGTGACGTTGTCCTTGATGATAACACAAACAACGTTGTTCAACCTGACGAAGCGACGCGCATCACTGCCTTTTGCAACAACTCAGTGCACACAGTTGACAACAACAACGTCAACACTGGCAAGGATGCTGACAGCAAACAAATTGCTGATGTTCAGCGTCCCGAAGGTCACGAGGCGGACAGCTAACATGATGCTGACAGCAACGAAGTTTGTACAGACGGTGGTACACGTAAACAGAAGTGTGTGCTTAAACCTAGACGGTTTCTGTGTAAATTTATGAGAATGGGGCCCGCTAAGAAAGCTTACCTGCCACTCAGACTGGAAGGGGTCCTCGCGCGTGAAGCACTCCTGGATGGCGGCTCAGACGTGTCTGTCATGTCAGCCGAGCTGTTTTTTTGTTTTTTTTTGTTTTTTCCTTTTTCTTTTCTTTCTTTTTTTTCTTTTTTTTCCATTTATAGATGGCCTCCCTTCACACCTTTTAGCCATCCTCTCACTCCAATATTTTTTATTTTTTTTTAAAGAGAGAAAGAAAGAAAAGAGAAAGTAACACAACAAATCAACAATTATCAACCAAAAGAGCACAAGGCAAACACACCAAACCTCCGTCCACAATCCCGCAAAGCACATGACAGAACACAACAATGGAACATACATGCATAAAGACTAATAATATTCATGAGCTTGCAGTAGAATTCTATAAATACACATACCCATATCTACAAATATATATATAGTATACATACATATACTTTTATATTCATTTATATACCCATCTACATATCTGCATATATCTATATATACATCCCTGCATCCATTTGTGTGTGGTTGTGAGCATGCATAAGTGAATAAGGTTCCTCCAATAGAACATTTAGTAGCGACTGTGAAGCATCAGAGATCCGTCCCCCCAAAGCCCGAGGCAGACGAAGGGGCGATCAAAGCCCAAGACCCCAGGAAGGACCCCGAGCCCAGAGTC
Organism: Garcialebias charrua; assembly: GCA_038048925.1. Lineage (NCBI taxonomy): Eukaryota > Metazoa > Chordata > Actinopteri > Cyprinodontiformes > Rivulidae > Garcialebias > Garcialebias charrua. The sequence goes on from JBBPBX010000849.1 coordinate 26,121, forward strand.
CCCAGGACCACCCGAACAGGACGAGCCACTAGCCCACTCCCCAGATCCTACCAAGGGGAAGAACCGGACAAACCCCTACCAGCGACCACATACAATGACCCCCCGGGGTCGCCCGCAACAAATTCACAGGCCCCCGCCGGAGCCCGTTGCACCGACGTAGCCCCAGGGCCGGTCACCGAGGCCCGGACACCGGGGACGCCCACCCCTCAGGCCCAGACCCGACCGGACCAGAGGGCACGAGCCCCACCAGGCAGCCACCAGTTTGAGAGGCTACGGACCGCCGCTAACGGTGTTGGCAGGCAAATACCCATCGTGACATGTGCTTTTGAGCTACGGGGTCCCACAGAGACGGGGACAGCCCTGACAGCTATAGCCATGGTTCACATGCAGATGGGCGAAATGTCACTATACCACCCGGTGTATGTGTCTGAACGTGACTCACTCCAGACTGCGTTTTTGGTTGGCCAAGATTTTATAAATCGCTTTGAAGCGATTGTAAATTATGGCAATCAGACAATGTGGGCCACAGTGAGCAGTCCACTGCCAATCGAGGTGCCTCCCCAAGGTCAGGACACTGACTGTCTAACAGCAGGTACCGCTGAGGTCACAAAGGAATCCCCAACCGAGACCACAAGCCCGGTAAGTGAACCTTCAAATACAGGTGAGACAGAGGAGACTCAACAATTGGACCAGACTCTGGCCCATCACGAGAACCTCCTCTGCGAGCTGACACCTTCAGCACTCACTGAACACTACCTACCACAGGTAGAAGACGGTGGGGAGATCCAAGGATCCCACACCAAAGACGCTGTACTGTCCTGTGGGACAGGTAATTCGGCAAACAGCCAAGCTTTCAGTGAAGTCTTGGTTCAAGGACATCTGAGTCCAGAAAGTGACAGTCTACCACACGCTGACAGTCACTTGGACTTCATGGTTACAGATTTTGAGGACCCCTCCTCAAACAAAAGGGGGGCGAACTCACACTTCCTACCACAGGTAGAAAAAGGTGTGGAGATCCGAGGGTCCCACACCGAGGACGCTGTACTGTCCTCTGGGACAGATAATTCGGCTATCAGCCAAGCTTTCAATGAAACCTTGGTTCAAGTGCATTTGAATCTAGAACTACTCAGAAATGACATAGTTCTTACAGACTCAAAGAGCACCTCTTCAGTCATGAAGTGGGAAAACACACATCACAACGACAGTGACCCGTCGCAGCACACACCTGCGACTGCGCCGACAGTTGTGACACGCCTGAATTACGCAGAAAGAGGTAAACGTACAGAGATACGTTGGCCGAAAACTATAAGGTTCCTGTACAAGGTTCCCAATAAACTGCGCAAACAGCTTAAACTAAACAAAGGCATCCTAACTTGTGCCCATGGATGGACGTCCACTCCTGTGCGCGTGGTCCCTCATGACCACAGGGGGGTGATGTTAGGTCATGCCCATGTCAAGGACAAATATTTCAATAACCCCACAAACGTCAAAGATCTCGCAAACTCACAGACTTCATGGGAAAATAAGGTCGTCCAAGCACAGGATAGTAAATAAACTAAACAGTTTAAACTATTCTAGTTGCGAAAAGAAACCGTTCCAACTAGAACTTAGAAACGCTAAGCATAAAACCCACAACAAAAACTAACCTTAACAACCGTTTAAATCTGCAGGATTTAATTGACATCGGTTATAAAGCTAAGAACTGTTTTTCTTGTGTGTGACACGTTGGAATCTGACGACCAGAGTGAGTTTGACGTAGTGAAACGTTGTTTTTAGTTGCTTAATTGCTACTTTTGTTGTTATTGAAGTTGTTATTGTTTTCTGAACACTCCCAGCCAAAAGAGGTTTTGATTAATGTTAGTTGAAGACTTAAATGGATTTAACTATGCCAACATGCTGTTCATTTTGTTAAAGATCTCAATCTTTGAAGAGTCATTGTAGATTAATACTACTTAAGGTACTATAATCTACACTGATCTCCCAATCATTTAGGTAGGACCGATTCGATCGTTTCTATTCTAGATCTATTCATTTTGATGAGTCTCGCCATAGACTTCAAAATTTATAGGGAATACCAAATCTTGCGTCGTTCGTCTAAAAGACAACAGACATTTAGACCAAACTAGTTTTCATTTTTTTATTTTAGTTTAACCTAAACTAAATAATGAATGGAGGAATAGTTTGAATGAAGAGGCCTTCGTTACAGAAGCCCTCCACATTTCTATAGGTATAGATCCCTATATCTGATTTTTACAGCATTGATCCACCCCTTAATTGGTAATTGTAGCTGATCTAATCCATGATAGCTTACATACCAGGTGCATATAGGTAAGGCTTAATGTAGAATCCCAATCATAAGCCCACCTAAAACCACATAATTGCATGACACATTGAACCAGGGTGGCACCGACTGGAAGCCATCCAGCCTGCAACCTTCGATGTGGGGACCTGCTAATCCAACGTTGGTCTTCAACCTTCATCCAAGGGCCGCCTCCTCTGCTTCAATCGAGGGATCCCCTCTACATGCTGATTAAAATCCATTCTTGCTGATGAAATCAATAACCCCAATCGTTGTGGAATTACCGCTGTGGATTATAAGACTTTGTTTTCCAAGGGATCACAGACTCAGTTTTCCATGGGTTAACAGACTATGTTTTCCAAAGGATTGAAAGCTTACCGCAATGGGATTACTTACAAACAGTATGGAATTTCCAAAAACATTATGGGAGTATAATTTTGAACTTTTTTTTTACTTTTTTTTTTCCACTTGCTGGATTACATAGAGGTCAGAGACATTCGGTGGTATCCTTTCGTGTTGGAACTCATCTCCAAGGACAGGCGATGATTTCCAAAAAGGGGGACTGTAGGGATACAGCACTCTCATGTCCGTATGGGATGTGGGCCTCTCCACATCTCTCTGAAACTCTCAGTGTTACACCTTCTTGAAGCTCTCAAGGAGACAAGTGGACACCATTTTTGTTACAATTATTTTGAATTAATGGACACCAATTAATCAGATTGAACTTTCTTTTTAATGTGTGTTAATTCAGAATTGATCTACAGTATATTTTTGTCATGTAATGATGATTTACTAAGCTGGTATATTTTAAATATGCCAAAGTTAAGAGAACACCTCAGAATGATCTTGCTCTAAACTGTCTGCTCTATGCAGAATAACTGTCGAAAAGTTGACTGAACAATCCGTTCGTATTTGTTTGAAGTGTTTTGGAACGAAGGAAAAGTTCTAGACATAACTTGCTTTCTGTCTCCCGTCCTTTCTAAAAACAATGAATCTGTTCTCAAAACAAATTACATGGCTTGTTCACATGCACCTACATCGTCTGACGCATGTTTCTCTCTGTACTGTCTACCCTATCATCTGCCACTCAAACTCACTGACTTGAAAAGTCACACCCTCTCTAGTGTTAAGACAACCAATCAGCAGGAAGTATGTGACTAAGTCACACCCCCTTCTTAAAGGGACATTTCCTATTGATTCTTGGAGTGCAAAGGGAACCACGAGCTCAACAACAGTGAGTTCTCTGGGAGAATGAAAGATGCATAGACGTCTTTCTCCAAGCTGATGGACGTCCGGCCATCAGTCAAAGGCCCACGTCTTCAGCGAGGCTTACAGCACGTCAGCTGTGAGCCATCTGAGTATCACAGCTCCAAGCTGTGATCTCTTTCTGGAAGTTATCTTGAAACCAAACCGGAGCTGATAACATTACTCTGGGAGGCTGAAGCAGACCTCACGAGACCGTGGCAAGATGAAAGTAGTCGCCTATAAAACGCAGCAAGGCATGCACGTCTGGCTTGACTAATTTACTGGAGTCGAGATAAGAAAATCTTCACAAAGGTAAACGTCGTTTCATCACGGTACGGATGTCCAGCCGAAACCGACCAGAGGATGAGCCACTCTGGTTAAACATCTCAAGATAAGATTCAACTCATTTCCTTTCAATCTTTAATCTTCCTCCTTAACTCCTTATGTAAACTGTAAGTTTGTGCCACAGAAATAAGTTAATATAAGACCCATTAACTTGTGTTCTGTTGTCTTATGTTTTAATCTGCTGAAAAGTTAGTTATAAGTTGTGATCGATCAATCTATGTAAATATGTTGTGATTGTAATTTGATGATTTTGTTATTAAATGACTCTGCCTTTGGTAGGTCAACATAATAACGTTTCCTGTCAAGTTACATTACATTCACTGAGCCACAGATTTATTGATTTAATCTGAAAAAGTTGAGAACCCGTAAAACTGATGGTAAATTTGTGTCAGTCTAAACCTGCTCAAATCTATCATCTAAATTATAGATAAGTCAGCAAACTGACGTATTTATCTATATTATTACATTCTTTTGATTACATTAGAATAAAATTAAAGAGGCAAATAGTTCTTTGTGAGTGACTATGTTCTCAGATTCCAACTAATGGCATAAATTGTGTTAAATGTCTGTTTACTGAGAGGGTCAGTAAAAAGCATCACTGGAACAGTTCAAAGCATCTCAGTTGACCATGGTTAGGTCCACTACATAAGTTTGTTTTACAATTAAAAATCTAGTTTTATTTAAAAAATGAACCCACTGGTGTGTTGAACTGGACACGTGCCTGATTTGGCCCCTGGGCCACCAGTTGAATAGCCCTGCTCCACTAGCTTGGTTAACTTTTTGTAAAAACAATGACATAAAAGCAGGAAAACAAAGGTTATCCATCCATCCATCCATTTTCGTCCGCTTATCCGGGGTCGGGTCGCGGGGGTAGCAGCCTAAGTAGGGAGGCCCAGACTTCCCTCTCCCCAGCCACATGGAGCAGCTCCTCTGGGGGAATCCCAAGGCGTTCCCAGGCCAGCCGAGAAACATAGTCCCTCCAGCGTGTCCTGGGTCTTCCTCTGGGCCTCCTCCCGGTGGGACATGCCCGGAACACCTCCCCAGGGAGGCGTCCAGGAGGCATCCTAACCAGATGCCCGAGCCACCTCAACTGGCTCCTCTCGATGTGGAGAAGCAGCGGCTCTACTCCGAGTCCCTCCCGGATGACTGAGCTTCTCACCCTATCTCTAAGGGAGAGTCCAGACACCCTGCGGAGAAAACTCATTTCAGCCGCTTGTATCCGAGATCTTGTTCTTTCGGTCACAACCCAAAGCTCATGACCATAGATGAGGGTGGGAACGTAGATCGATCGGTAAATTGAGAGCTTTGCCTTTCGACTCAGCTCTCTCTTCACCACGACAGACCGGTACAGCGCCCGCTTCACTGCGGACGCTGCACCTATCCGCCTATCGATCTCACGCTCCAGTTTTCCCTCATTCGTGAACAAGACCCCGAGATACTTAAACTCCTCCACTTGGGGCAGGACCTCATCCCCGACCCGGAGAGGGCATGCTACCCTACATAGGTTATTTATTTATTTATTTATTTATTTATTGGAGCTCTAAAAACTATGAAAACAGCAACCTTATTTTATTTACCATCATTCTCCATTTATGCTTAAAAGGAACTTTATTATTTTTGCCTCTCTTGACAAATATATCATGAACCACTGTATGAATTTTAATAAAATGCTAAGAAAGTAGCCATTAGATTTAAATCTACATCTAATTAACTTTAGGAGTTCACTCAATTCAAGATAGCAGCACAGCTAATCAACCTCAGCAAACACAATAAATAGCTACAGCATAGTCTATTTTACAGATGTTGAAGTAGAATTTAGTGCACTAATAACTGAGAGTCATCTACAATCTACATTCTGACACTAAAGGGATTCTTTGAGGTTTTTGCTTCAAAATGTACCATTGACTATTGAGGTCAACTCAGCTTGTCTGTTGGCAAAATATCTCATGAACTATTGAACAGACGTTAATGTAAATTTCAGAAAGTGATCACCGGACATGCCTCTACAACTGATAAAACTTTGGAGTCAATCTGTTTTAAAATGGCAACAGCAGCAAGCTAACATTAGCAAACATAAAGGTGGCTGTAGCTCAGTCTACCTTTCAGATAAGCTTAAATGTTGTGTTGTAATAGCTGAGTCCTCCCTATCACATGCTTTGCACCTCACATTACACAAAACTTTAGCTTAAAACCTTCTCATGAACTATTCTTTTTTTTTCATTTATAGATGGCCTCCCTTCTCACCTTATAGCCATCCTCTCACTCCAATATGTATATTTTTTATAGAGAGAAAGAAAAGAGAAATTAAGATAACAAAACAACAATTATCCCTATCACATGCTTTGCACCTCACATTACACAAAACTTTTGCTTAAAACCTTCTCATGAACTATTCAACAACCCTGTTTACCTGTTAGCAACATGTCTCAGAAAGCAATACAGTAGGTTTATTTCATTGAAGTCATTCACTACAGTCAAATGACCTCAACTAATACAAATATGACTCTAACTTGAGCAATTTTAGACATAATGGGATAAATTTTGACGTTGTAGTAACTGAGGGTTGTCCTCAATACATTCTGCAAACACTAAGATACTGCATGTGATCTTGTAATATAGCATGAGACTGAATATACCGTAATCTTATTATACATTTGACCCAAAATGACTAAAATGCTGTAATTGTTCATTATAATATCATATCTGGTGAAATTCTTGCAGGCATGTGCTTTAAGCAGCACTAGGCCTTTAATATGTATTAATGAGCTTCCTTTTAAAGCTGATTCTTTTTGTCTTGTCAATAATTTGGCACATCAACATCCTCCTCCTTCTTGTGCACAGTGCACGGCTGGTTGTCGTAGCACGTCTCTCTCAGATGGGTGTTTTTGGGAAGCGGCCCATCGACATGAGACACAATGCTCTGCAGGTTTGTTTGTGCCTGACGTCTGTTTGGCAGAAGAGGCAGATACTCTGATTAAGCCTCGGATCAGCATCTTCTTCTTTTTACTGAGTCTTCAGGAGCTGCCGGCCTGACGTCTTATCGCACAGACACACACGTGGCGTGCACACGCTGGATTGGAAACGTGTGCGTGCATGGCCCTCAGATAGGATTACACTCAGAAAGCGCACTTTGTTCAGCTCTGAGCTCACACGGTTGTGTCACCTTGTGTCACCAGGTACTCCATCGAGAGGTCCAGCGACCCAGACAAATTCTTTTACATTGAAATCCCTTCTGGCTCGCTGATGACGGTGCGTTCGCTGGACCGGGAGGAGATTGGCTGGCACAACATCACAGTCCTGGCCATGGAGATGAGTAAGTGTTTCAGCCACATCTGTAAAGACAAGCTTCACTGCAATGATGTGGGAATAAACAAAGACTGCTTTTCCCTTGAGGATTAGTCCACTTTGAGATCTACATGAACATAAATCGCTTGATAAAATTCAAGTTCCTTTTATGAGTTTGTTACAGAAAGTGTATGCAGCTGGTTTATAGAAATGCAGAAGCAGGGATTTTACAAAGCGGCTCCTGCAGTTCATCAGAAACGTGGATGCCCTGCAGAAATCTCACAGCTGGTTGCACCAAAAGTCACCTTGGTCCTCGATCCATTTGCTTTGTTTGTGTCTTTGTTTGTTCGACACACCTTAAAGGAGGCAGTAATGGAATTAGTGGCTAATTACTTGTAAATAACTTCTCCTGTGGCGGCTAATTAAAGACGAGGAAGAGACAAAGAGGGCACAGATAGGACGGTGTGAAGTGGAAACGAAGATGCAGACAAAAATCATCTGCATTAAACTGAAGATAATCGATTTAAAGAAGAAAATAAAACTTCTAAAAACAAAATTTGCTCAGATTCTTCACAATAACATTTTTAACCTCTTTACCTTTTTTTTATTACGATTTCTTGTCATTTTGGAATATATAATCTAGTTTAGTTTATTCCTGTTTATCTTTCGGCTGCTCCCTTCTGTAGGGGGTCAACACAGCAAGTGAACTCGTGATAGTTTTGGCAATTGTTTTATGCCGGATGCCTTTCCTGACTAACCTGCGGTCTCAGGATCATGATGCTGCAGCCCCAACATAGTTTAGTTCATTCTGCATGTTTAATTAAAACCTTACTATTATCTGCTCCACTCCCGGCAAAGTTGTGATTTCTGGCCCGAGCTCAAGCTCGAACTGGCCCGACCTGAAATTTGGGCCAAGTCGGGCCAAAATGATATGCTTGATGGGCAGGCTGGGTCGGGCTTGGGCTTTTTTCATGGTTTTATGAATCATACAGCACAAAGAAAACTAAATAAGAATGCACAATATACCCTGATGCATGCTCAATAATCCAGGTAGAAAAATCTAAAAAAGCTAAGTCTGGTCCTCTGGACATTCAAAAAACAAAACAAAGCAAAAAGATAGTAGAAACGTTTCGTCTTTCATCCAAAATACTTCCTCAGTCTGAGCTGCTGTATTCAGCTCCGTCTTATAAATAGCACCCCCTCACAGTGGATCAACCAGTTTGCGGATGACAGCCAAAACCAGCTGCTCAGACTGAGGAAGTCTTTCGGATGAAAGACGAAACGTTTCTACAGTTTTTTTTGCTTTGTTTTGTTTTGTTTTTGAATATCCAGAGGACCAGACTTAGCTCTTTTAGAATGCACAATATAGCATTGTGTTAATTTACTTAGAGAGGCAGTAAGTTTATATGTTGAGGATGAAGAAAGAAAATAAGAGTGCAGCAGTTAATCAGACTGTGAAAAGAGAGCAGAAATCTAGCGCAATACGCAACAATTGTGCATGTGGCCCTGCCTTTTGCTCTTATCACACATCTGAGGATTTATTTTCAATTGACCCACAACAAGCAACGTAATGGAGCTGGAAAGTATTAAACAAAAGCTAAAAACATGAGAAGTCACGCTACAAATCAAGCACAGTGAAACCTGCGATGTGTGTCAGGTCAGGTTCACGCTCAGGTCCGACCGGAGGTTGAAAGAGGTTTAGCTGAACAACAGGATCATCAGCCGAACGCCTCTGCTGACCAGCCAGATAAATCACCGGATCATCGGCCGCGCGCATCCCATTCTGTACCCTGATTTGCTTACAAAAGCAGTAAAAGCTTACCGTAATTAAAAATAATAATATCAATAAAAAAATATATATATAAAAATATATATATATATATATATATATATATATATATATATATATATATATATATATATATATATATATATATATATATATATATATATATATATATATATATATATATATATATATAATATATATATATATATATATATATATATATATATATATATATATATATATATATATATATATATATATATATATATATATATATATATATATATATATATATATATATATATATATATATATATATATATATATATATATATATATATATATATATATATATATATATATATATATATATATATATATATATATATATATATATATATATATGTATATACAGTATATATATATAATACCTACGGGCTCGGCCCGTTACGCTCCAGAAAAGGCGGTACACAACTAAACAACTAATATGATGTATTTTAATTATGCTTCTTTCTCGACCTCTTCTTTAGTCCTGTGCACATCACTGAACTCATCATGAAAATCCTGTGGGATTTAAAATGTCCAAATTTCACTGAAACAAGCGAGCTCACTGTTCACTACACCATCTACTTTGGCACTGACTTTGTTAATCACAGGGTTTTTCTTCTTTCCAGTTCATTTTATCTGACATTGTATCACATTTAGTTTGTTTCTGGTTGAAATGTAGAAACTGATTCTAGATCAGCTACAATGAGTTGCAACTGTTTTATTTTACTAGGCTAAAAAATAACTGATCTTGAATCAGTGTAAACAGTTTGCACCCACCCAGCATGAACATTTAGCCAATTGGGCACTTTGTTTGATCAGTTGACACTTTAATAGCCAATAATTATCTAATGCTAAGCCTTTTTTTTTTCTCTCTAAAATCCTGAAAGGAAACAGCGTTTATTTAGTTCTGATTAGATCAACATTATAAATTTAAATCTTTTTTTTTTGTTCATCACAAAGAGCCGTATCAAGCAAAGAACGTCTGAAAACCTTCTAGGATTGTTTTTTAGATCTGGACTTTTTTATGCTTAAACCAAAAACTGCCTAAAACCTTTGTTGACCAAAATTAGTTGATTATTTTTATGCATTTTTTTTTCTTCAGTAACAATAAATCTGGAGACAAACCACAGTTTATACATGTTTATTGACTCATCTGTACCGAGTCGCTACAATGATGAGGTTCAGGAAAACTGGAAGTTCTTTACTCTCGAGCCATAAATTAACCTCTTGAAGAGTCGACCTCCAGAGCTAAAGTCACACCACGTGATTGACTGATCATGTGTTGAAACCTGAGGAAGTACTTACCACTCTCTAATTGTGTTTCTATAGCCCATTACACAGCTGGTTAGGGTATGCAAATTGCTGACTGTAATGAAGAATAATAGAATTGTGATGTGAGCATGAAAAGCCATAATGTGCTGCAGGCGCACAGTAAATGAGGGGAAGATTAAAGAAGCCACAATAAAAGCAGCTCAGTCTTTAAACAGAAATGTGTCTGCTTGCACCTTAAATCATCTACTCTGTGTTTACCTGCAGATAACCCCACGCTGATTGCGAGCGTGACTGTGGCTGTAAAAGTCCTGGACGTGAACGACAATCCTCCTTCGCTGGCGCATTACTTGGAGACGTACGTTTGTGAAAATGCCAAAGCAGGACAGGTACACCTAAAACCTCACAACAGCAGCTCGTTCTCAGCAATCATTTTTTAAAATCCTGTTTGGATTCTGTGCCAAATATCTCAAGATCCAGTGAAAATTTTATTTTGAACAAAATAATAACATGAGCGATGGCTGCCGCTGTGTTCCAGCTGATCCAGACAGTAACAGCTGCTGATCCAGATGAGCCTCTGGGGGGACAACACTTCTCCTACAGCTTAGCTCAAGAGGCCGCCAGCAACCCAAACTTCACACTGAGGGACAACCAAGGTAAGCAATCAGTAACACTGAGAGTGAGACGGTGTTAGCTGCATGCAGCACAGCGAGACGTTAATCAAAAATAAAAATAAACTGTGATTAAAAGCTGTGAGGTAGAGTGCATGGTCTAGTGCAGGGGTATGCAACCTGCGGCTCTGGAGTCACATGCGGCTCTTTGGTCCCTCTGCTCTGTCAAGGTTTGACCAAAACTGACATAAAACTGAATTCTATTGGTTAAACAAACAACAAAAAAAGGATGAGTTCAAACAGATTACAAGGAGCAAAACCTTATCTTTATGCTTTATTTATTTAAATCAAGAACTGTTTGCATAGTTTATAGATTTTTTTTTATTAAAAAAGATGGTAAAAACTGAAAAATATCCCCCTTTTACAATAATCTGTTTTCTTTAATAAATGTTAAAAATCATTAGCTATTTTATGCTTTATAACGTCACCTTATCTAGCCACAAAAGCTCCCTCCAGCAAACCTAAAGTGGCCCATGGGCCACCAGTTGATAACCACATTTGTAGCAGGTTGTTGCGGCTCCCGACACGTTAAATGTGGTGAACGAAGGTGAAAAAATGGAAGACTTGCTCATAGGCTCCTGCAGCCAGACCCTCGTCTCTCTAAAAACCCATGTTGAGGTTTTTAGTTGTTTGCAACTCCAGGCTGATCAGACCTCTGGCCTGAGAGTCCCAAACAGTCACATGACTGACCTTGCTCGCAGCACCAAATTGTCGTGGAGGACAAAAAAAAAGGAGATTCCCAAACAGATCAAGGTGTAGTTCATCAGATTTATTTACAAAGCTTTGGAGAGCAGGGCAGATTTCACAGAACATGCAATTACAAGATTACACTCTTATCAGTGTTCTCAATTGTCTGAAACTCTGACCTACTCTCACTCCCTGAACCAGACAAGTTGCCCTCACCCCCTCCCCTCCATGTCCGAGCTGTCATTCCTGCAGACAGGAAGGAGTGGAGCCGAGTCAAGGCTTGAGACATGTCACCATATCATATTAATACAGGTAGTCCCCGAGTTACGACGCAGTTCCGTTCCTACGCCCGTTCGTAACACGGAAATCGTCTTAAGTCGGAAAATTTGTCCAAACGGCCCCTCATACATACAGTACAGTACTGTATTTTTACCAAGCACTTCGCCTATCCTAACACAGTATCCTACATAATTATCAAAAAACACATACAGTACATTTGGAGCCATAATGAAGAGAAAAAAATAGTTAATTTCTTACTGGGAGCTGGTGAGCTTCCTGCAGCTTCACGTATGTTAGCATGTTAGCTTGTTGATAGCATGTTAGCTCGTTGCTCAGCTGTAGCCTGTCTGCTTCGTAAACCTCCGCTCCAAAAATAATAATAATAATAATAATAATAATGTCACATTTGTGACTGGCCGTGGCAAAACCAGGAACAAGTCTCCCCTGGGTCATTTTGAGTTATTTACAGAATCTTAAAGTGTGGGTTCTAAGCTATCCGATGATGCCAAACACATGTCGCTCAAAAAAAAAATGAAGAAGATACAGCCATTTCAATGTTGGCAATCTGCAAATAAGATTAGGGAGAAAACAGGCTTCAAAGTTTTGGAAGAATGTCCCCATTCCAGAAGCATTACCTGGGGGTGTTAACAATTGCTGTTCATTTACATTAATTTGCGTTAACCCAACCCCCAGAACTGACTGTCAACACAGACTCACAGCCTAGGAAGGTGTGCAGAACTTCAGCTTTGCTGGCAAATAGGGGTATGAATCTCTGTGTCTGGAGAATTGATTTAATTCCGATTTTTGGTATCACGATTCGATTCAAAATCAATTTTTCGATTCAGAAACAATTTTTGATTCAAAAATGATTTTTCTATTAAAATGGTCATAAATTTAGTTTCAGCTTTGTAACTGACAAGCTGAAAAGAATAAACAACAATGTAAACAAATGGAGCATTTATTTAAAACAATAATTTTAAACTGATAATATTAAACAACAATGTAAACCAATGGAACATTTATTTGAAACAATAATTTTAAACTGAGAATAACAACAATGTAAACAAATGGAACATTTATTTAAAACAATAATTTTAAACTGAAAACATTAACAACAATGTAAACAAATAGAACATTTATTTAAAACAATAATTTTAAACTGAGAATATTAAACAACAATGTAAACCAATGGAACATTTATTTGAAACAATAATTTTAAACTGAGAATAACAACAATGTAAACAAATGGAACATTTATTTAAAACAATAATTTTAAACTGAAAACATTAACAACAATGTAAACAAATAGAACATTTATTTAAAACAATAATTGTAGGTTCTGTACTTTATCAAAGTTTTTGAATCATTTGATATTCATACCAAAAATACAAACAAATAATACAGGAATGCATTAAATGCTGTAACTTGAATTACCAGTACTGTATTAGGTTAGCTTAGTTGCCTGGATTCCTCTAAAACAATAAAATAAAAATATAGGAACAAATAATTCATCCATCCATCATCTTTAACCACTTCTTCCTTTAAGAGTCATGGGGCTCACTGGTGTCCATGTCCAGTCATCACTGTGCGAGAGGCGTGGGACACCTGGACAGGTCTCCAGTCCATCACATACAAATAATTCAAAATATACAGACAAAAACAGACTTCAGCCTACCAAAGTGTAGTAACCTTTAACTCAAGCATTATAAGAGGGGGACAATAATGCTGTCATTGCTGGTATCACTCAGCCCTCTGTGAATAGCAAACAACCATCAGGGTGCTAACGATCCATTGTTAGGCTGATGGTCCTCCATCATGTGAGCAGCTGGTTTCGGCTGTCATCAGCAAACTGGTTCATCCACTGTGAGAGGGTGTTAAGACTGAGCTGAATACCAGACTTAGCTTTTTTAGATTTTTGTACCTGGATTATTGAGCATGCATCAGGGTAAAATTAAACATGTTTAAAAATTGATTTTGGAGCATTTAGAATTGATTCTGAATCGCCAGGACTAAGAATCCAGAGTCTTTCTTTAAAAAATCTATTTTTTCCTACACTCCTACTGGCAAACTTCCTTTTGATCTTTAAAAAAACAACATTAATACAAAGAATTGTATTTTATGTTATTGTGACATGTTTTACACATTAATAATGTTAATTGTTTTGTTACAGCCCACCCCAAAAAATAAGGGTCACAACTACAGTAGTCAAGTCAAGTCAATTTTATTTATATAGCACAGTTAAAAGGGTCCCCGGTTCAAATCCCGGTCTGGGGGCCTTTCTGGGTGGAGTTTGCATGTTCTCTCCGTGCATGCGTGGGTTTTCTCCGGGTGCTCCGGTTTCCTCCCACAGTCCAAAAACATGCATGTAAGGCTGATTGGTAACTCTAAAATTGACCCTAGGTGTGAGTGAGACAGGTCCCTCTTGTAAATGAGTCCCCGTGGCTCAACGAGGCTAGCCTGTATAAATAAAGCTTGAATGAAAAAAAAAAACAGATAAACTGTTATCAAGGTGCTTCACACACACAACATAAAAGAGGTTTAAAAATTTAATGAACAGTATCACACACCAATGGTAAAAATTATGATATTAACAGCAGTAAAAGTATAATAAAAATGGTGTTAAAGGTAGGGGAGACCGGGTATAGTTGTAACATGGGGAGAGTTGTAACACCACCAGTTCCACCAATCAGGGATATGATAGGATTCACATGATCATTTCAGTGTTTACCCGCTTCCTCCACAATACCATATTGTCATTGTCAAGTCTGGAAACAGGTACATGCAGATACTAAGGAGAAAAAACTGATTTTGAGGTAAGAAAGTAAATTTTTTGACCATGACTATATTTTGTTTAGTACTTATACTGTTGCAGATAAAACCATATAACTTACATTAGATGAAAGNTTTAAACTGAAAACATTAACAACAATGTAAACAAATAGAACATTTATTTAAAACAATAATTGTAGGTTCTGTACTTTATCAAAGTTTTTGAATCATTTGATATTCATACCAAAAATACAAACAAATAATACAGGAATGCATTAAATGCTGTAACTTGAATTACCAGTACTGTATTAGGTTAGCTTAGTTGCCTGGATTCCTCTAAAACAATAAAATAAAAATATAGGAACAAATAATTCATCCATCCATCATCTTTAACCACTTCTTCCTTTAAGAGTCATGGGGCTCACTGGTGTCCATGTCCAGTCATCACTGTGCGAGAGGCGTGGGACACCTGGACAGGTCTCCAGTCCATCACATACAAATAATTCAAAATATACAGACAAAAACAGACTTCAGCCTACCAAAGTGTAGTAACCTTTAACTCAAGCATTATAAGAGGGGGACAATAATGCTGTCATTGCTGGTATCACTCAGCCCTCTGTGAATAGCAAACAACCATCAGGGTGCTAACGATCCATTGTTAGGCTGATGGTCCTCCATCATGTGAGCAGCTGGTTTCGGCTGTCATCAGCAAACTGGTTCATCCACTGTGAGAGGGTGTTAAGACTGAGCTGAATACCAGACTTAGCTTTTTTAGATTTTTGTACCTGGATTATTGAGCATGCATCAGGGTAAAATTAAACATGTTTAAAAATTGATTTTGGAGCATTTAGAATTGATTCTGAATCGCCAGGACTAAGAATCCAGAGTCTTTCTTTAAAAAATCTATTTTTTCCTACACTCCTACTGGCAAACTTCCTTTTGATCTTTAAAAAAACAACATTAATACAAAGAATTGTATTTTATGTTATTGTGACATGTTTTACACATTAATAATGTTAATTGTTTTGTTACAGCCCACCCCAAAAAATAAGGGTCACAACTACAGTAGTCAAGTCAAGTCAATTTTATTTATATAGCACAGTTAAAAGGGTCCCCGGTTCAAATCCCGGTCTGGGGGCCTTTCTGGGTGGAGTTTGCATGTTCTCTCCGTGCATGCGTGGGTTTTCTCCGGGTGCTCCGGTTTCCTCCCACAGTCCAAAAACATGCATGTAAGGCTGATTGGTAACTCTAAAATTGACCCTAGGTGTGAGTGAGACAGGTCCCTCTTGTAAATGAGTCCCCGTGGCTCAACGAGGCTAGCCTGTATAAATAAAGCTTGAATGAAAAAAAAAAACAGATAAACTGTTATCAAGGTGCTTCACACACACAACATAAAAGAGGTTTAAAAATTTAATGAACAGTATCACACACCAATGGTAAAAATTATGATATTAACAGCAGTAAAAGTATAATAAAAATGGTGTTAAAGGTAGGGGAGACCGGGTATAGTTGTAACATGGGGAGAGTTGTAACACCACCAGTTCCACCAATCAGGGATATGATAGGATTCACATGATCATTTCAGTGTTTACCCGCTTCCTCCACAATACCATATTGTCATTGTCAAGTCTGGAAACAGGTACATGCAGATACTAAGGAGAAAAAACTGATTTTGAGGTAAGAAAGTAAATTTTTTGACCATGACTATATTTTGTTTAGTACTTATACTGTTGCAGATAAAACCATATAACTTACATTAGATGAAAGTGTAATTTCTCAGGCAAAATGTGATGCATTTTCCTGTGCTAATTTCAAACCACTATGCTACTACAGCTAGCTAAACATGGCTGACAGGGTTGGGGTGGGTTGTGCACATTATTTAGGCCTTATATGGCATTATATTATATTTAGGCATTATAGGTCTACATGTTAAGGAAGATTGTTCTAGTAGAATAATTTACACACATGCACACACAAACAGTATACAGGTGGTCCCCGACTAAGTTGGAAAATGTATGCTAGCGCTACTACGAACCCATTTTTCAACACAAACGTGGTTCATAAACATGCACAGAACTTTGTTTACAATAGCTAACACACTTTCATCTAAAAACACATTCCAGTGCTGTATTTTCTGTATGTTCTGTACAACTTTACTATTCGTTAGTCAGCTCGTAAGTCCGGAACGTTGTAAGTCGATGTGCTCGTAAGTCGGGGACCACCTGTATTTGAGTTATGGTCAGTCACAGAAAGAGAGAGAGACATTTTGTTCTTGTATTGTTCTTTTAATTCAGTAAACCTCTTTTTGAAGCATATCACATGGTGTGGCCTCTGTTTTTGCTTATTTTGTCTAATTGTTACAACTTACCCCAGCAAGTGTGGTTGTAACAAAGGACCACCATGTATTTGACATGAACTCATGAGGTCTGTGATATTCTTGCAGAGGTTTGAATTGGTGCCATTTGTAGTCAACAAATGTGGGTATTTTGTATAAAAGTTTGAAAACTCTAGCTCAAAAATTCTGTGAGTTAAAGGTGCTGGAGCAAAAAGTGTTACAACCATACCCGGTCTCCCCCACAGGACAGGAATGCACTTTATAAAGTTGATGACACTGGAAAAGTTTGTATAATAGCTGAAGATGTTGAGTAAATTCAGGAGATGCTTATGTTGCATCTAAGAAGGTTAGACAGGGGGAAAACAAAATAAAATAAGGCTTTACACACACCAAGCTCCTGCACAGACTTATTTTAGATGTCACAAAGGTGTTGGTGCTACATGACTTTTGTGTCATCAGGGCAGAAAGGCCTTATCTTTGCTGTAGGTCTTTTTTATTAAGCTTTTGTGGGCTGGTCGGTTTCCATCCATCCATCCATCCATCCATCCACTCATCCAAATAATGTATTTCAAAGAAAGAAAGATTTCTTGTTTCACCAAATATATATTAACATGAAAAATAAATTCTAAAGATAACCTTACATAAAGATAAACAAAAACATTTTAGAGCAAAATTATCTGGGAAAAACAAGGCTATTTTAATTAAACACGCTGCTCCATTCAGCTTTTTTATCATGATGACAGCAGCTGACAGCAGCTGACAGCTGCGTGAGAACGGCTGATCCATCCGATGTTAACTGTACATTTTACCTTTTCAAACGGCCAGTTGAATCTGCATAATTGGTGCACCATTATCGTGCTTTAAATTTTAGTTTCTTTGCTGCGATTTGTAAAACCTAAGCCAATCCAACGCGTGTGATTGCGCGATGCGCAGCTGACACAGACCATGGCTGCAGACACGGAGCCGAGTGGAGGCTCACTTTACCGCAGTGGCTGCGCGCATGGCGCGGTGATTACGTGTGTCTGCTTTGTCTAATGAAATAAAGATAGTGGATGGATGGATGGACGTATGGATGTATTATGTAGGATGGAAACTGATTTGCTTGCGCACGCAGTAAAGGCTTCTTTTTTTTTTCCCTCGGGTCGGTCGAAAAACAGCTGACCGCTCTGACGCTTTGATCGGCTTTATTTTATTATTTTCCTTGTTCCTTGTGTCCACTGGGTGATCTATAGATGTTAAGTAGCCATGTGCTTCTTTCAAAGCTGCACGTTATTGGCCGAAGAGCTCTGATACCAGCCAAACAAGTCCCGCATGTTAATCAGCTGTGAGGGTCCCCGCCCCCCAGTACGCAAATCACTGCGGCTTGGTTTTACTCTGAAAACAAACTTAATTCTAACACAAAGTTTAACAGTTTAAACACTTATAAAGTGTTTTTTAAAGCATGGGATGGTTTCTTCACAACTTCAACTGGTACATTTTGCAAAAAAACGATTTTCACTAATTTCTCAGAAGTTGAAGGTTTATTGATTTTTTCTCAGTTAGAGCTGTGCCGACTTGTTCCTACATTTCTCGTGGCTGGCCACATTTTTGTCATCTGTGTATGTTTCCATACAAGACGAAATTTGACTCTGCATTTAACCCAATCACCACCAGGTGGGGCAGTGGGCAGCTATAGAAAGCGCGCCGGGGAGCAATTGGGATGAGGTGTGCTGCTCAAACACACCACAAGTTATGCCGTGACTGGGGTTTGAACCTGGGTCCTTCAGGTCCCAAGGCGGTTCCCCTGCCACTACACCAAAAAAATAAGGTCCCCTGTATTTCCACGCGCGATCCAGCAGTCCAGAGTTAGCATATTAGTCCCTCCTGAACTCCTCTGCTCCGGTCTGCCTGAGATCTCCTATAATTTTCCAGCGTGTCAAGCTCCCCCCTCCCTCCTTCCTGTAAGTTTCCACTGAGCGCGCGTCAAGCTCCCCCCTCCCTCCCTCCTATAAGTTTTGTTTCGGTACCATATTTTCTGTATTTTCTGGTGTAAAGGTGCATAAACCACGTAACTCGAACAATGCTTTTCAATGGGAGGGCGTTCGTAACTGCAAAACGTCGTAACTCGAGACCGTCGTAACCCGAGGACTACCTGTATAATATCAACATCATATCGATCAACCCTTGAGAATATCAAAACAACCAGTTCTTTCTGTTTCTCACTGACTGGTCGCAGTAGGAGTGACTACATGGGACCATTCATATCACACATCACAACTTGAGCAGAAGGACATTGCAGAACGTTCCCACAGGAGAGTTACTGATCATGATGAGTGCAAATAATACACATTACACTGACAGTTTGGTGTTTACACGTTGTACCTTGCATGCAAGCATTATGCACATGCGTTACACCTTGTTTCCACTTTAATGTATTTTCATGGCAGCGTTACAGCACCACATACTGATCTGGCATAGCTACTGCAACCGTGCAGTGTTTATAAGTATATACTTTTTTTAGAAATGACAAATAATTATGTAATTTTGTTTCACAAAAAACTTATTAAACAATAAATTTTAAGCAAGATCTGCCTTTCCCTGTCCTGTCTGTGTTCAGACAACACAGCATGGATTCTGACCCGCCGTGGCGGCTGGTCGCATCAGGACCAGACCACCTTCTATTTGCCTATCTTTGTCTCTGACGGGGAGCAGCCTGTCCAGACCAGCACCAGCACTCTGACCATTCGCGTATGCAGCTGCGACCATGAGGGGAACGTCATGTCGTGCAACGCCGAGGCCTACAGCCTCCCTGCCAGCCTCAGCAAAGGAGCACTCATCGCCATCCTGGCCTGCATCTTTGTCCTGTTGGGTGAGTCACACCTGCTGCTGTAGTGGGGGCAGAAAGAAAACAGATAGTTACAGTTTTTACGAGAAAGAACTGAAAAGTTATTTAAAATTCTTTATAGCTTTTTCTTATGGTCACAATATTTTCATGTAAGCAGCGAAAAGTCTGTTAGAGACACTACTACGGTACTATATAGGGTTATACAGTATTTGCAACAACAACAAACAAAAAAGACAAATAGTGTGCACTAATAGTGTTATTTTAAAGCTCCACTGACATGTTCTTTTAACTTTTCAAAAAATGGCACAACATATATAAATATTAAGATAGACCTCTGACCGTTTTTGCTAAAATAATGTTAAATGAATGAAAATTTCTCTCAAAATAGTTTAAAATTAGCGCCGTTTGTTTAGACCGTAAATCCGGATCTTCCGGTCACGTGTCAGCATTCCCGTTTCTGACGTCACGTCCGATACTGAACTCTGCTCAAACGACAAAAATATAGACGCATCCGTCGAATTTAGCCATTTAAAACTACATTATAGCGAAGCCAAATCGCTATAATGTAGTTTTAAATGGCTAAATTCGACGGATGCGTCTATACTTTTGTCGTTTGAGCAGAGTTCAGTATCGGACGTGACGTCAGAAACGGGAATGCTGACACGTGACCGGAAGATCCGGATTTACGGTCTAAAAAAACGGCGCTAATTTTAAACTATTTTGAGAGAAATTTTCATTCATTTAACATTATTTTAGCAAAAACGGTCAGAGGTCTATCTTAATATTTATATATGTTGTGCCATTTTTTGAAAAGTTAAAAGAACATGTCAGTGGAGCTTTAAACTGAGCTAATGTTAAAAGTGATTTTTCGTATTGTTTAACAATCACAAATCAATCAGTGCTGAAACTGGGAGTGATTTAAAGTTTTTATAATTTATATAAAAAAAACACTTTGAAAGGCAATTTATTTCAGGATGTCAGCTATTTATTCATTTACATACTTTTAAAAATTGACTAAAGCAAATGTGTCAAACTCAAGGCCCGGGGACCAAATGTGGCCCTCCTTAACATCTTTTCTGGCCCCCAACATGTTATTTTAAATGTAAAATACTTTTCTCACAAATATTTTTTTCAGTAATCTTTGATTATGATGTCAAAAATGCAACAGAAAACGTAAAATGAGACCAATCATACTCTTGCTAAGGAACCTGCAACCAAGAAAACATATTGGGTATCTAACTTGACAATGTAAATTCTTAAACCGGCCCTTAGTTTGAAAAAGGTTTTAATTCTGGCCCACTTCTGTAAGTGGGTTTGACACCCCTGGACTAAAGGAACAAAGTCTGGAAACACAATTGCTTTTTTTTTCCCCTAACCTTTTCCCAAACTCATCCAAACCTGGAAAAACACCAAATATAAATTCCTGTTTTTCATACTGAAGGCCAGAACTGCATTTATCCAGACATAGGTGCAAATGAGGTGATCCTCATTTTACAGAAATGTAAATTTTACCGAGGTGATCCACTCCTTTTAAATGTCTTTACAAACTTTACCTTATATGGTGTGGTAAATAAAAAAACAAAGGTTTTTAAAATCCTACTTTAAAGTAAAAAAAAAACGTGTTTGCAGTGAAAAAGCAGTATTTTTAATGCAAATACAGCCCTTCCAAATGAATGCCCACTTTTTGAAATTCTACTTATTATTTATTATAGGATAACTTATGTAAGATCATTATTATAATTGTATTATTATTATTTGTATCAGTATATTATTATTATTATTATTACAGTATTATTAAAGAGACCTCTTTTGCCCTGATTTAGAAAGATTCTGCCTCTGCTTGTTTGTTGACGGATTAAAATAGCCGTTGAGATGTCACAACACAACAACTGAGTGAGTAAAGGTGGTTAAAGGAGTCATCTCCCAGCTTGACATCATCATTACTAGAATAAATATCTTTTCTCACCCTGGTGAAACATCTGGTACTCATTAGCAGCAGCTGCCCTGTAGTCACATCTTTCCCACTGGAGGCCGACAAAGAACCATTTTATCTCCCTCTGCAGACTTTAACTGTGGGCCAGAGGGCTCAGCAGCTTGAGTCCCGCTGCACCTACAGGAGGCACAAATTATTGTTCAGATGTGTAAACTGTATTGTTTTAAGATCAAGTCATTCTGGTTTTAATAACAGCTTGAGCCTTCGAGCCAACCTTGAACTCTTCTGTAAGCCAAAGGACACTAAAGTCAAATGTGAGGCTGTCTGACAGCTAAAGCTTGGAACAAACCGGATTCAAGAAAATGAACAAAACAATCCCAAAAAAACAACATAATGGCAGAAAAAGGAAAGAATCACCGTGTTGCAATGTTTCAGTCAAAGTCCAGATAATAGTCTGACTAAAATGCTGTTGTGGGACTGAGTACGAGCTGAGCAGAAACAAATGTCTGCAAACCATTGAAGCAATGACCAGAAGCAACGTTTTGAAAAAGAGTGTCATACTTTATTTTTAACAATGAGAGACACTGATAAAGCAGCTGTGGCTGAGTGGTTAGAGTCCTTGTCCACCATTGGGAGAGTTGGGGGTTCGATTCCACCAGCAGTCACATGTTGAAGAGTCCCTGGGCAAAACACTGAACCCCTCATTGCCTCTGATGTGTGTCCCATCGGTGTATGAATGAGATCTAAAGCACCGATTATTCTCTTTAGAATCATTTGATCGATTATCCTTGTACAGTATAGATTTAGTAGAGTGCTGAATGAATGTGTGTGTGTGTGTGTGTGTGTGTGTGTGTGTGTGTGTGTGTGGGTAAATGAGAGCACAGCTTGTGTTGTAAAGAGCGTTGAGTATCTTGATTAGATAGAAAGGTGCTATATAAGTACAGACCATTTTCCATTTTCCATAAAGTCAGACAGAAAATGGCTACTGGTACTTCAAGTTTTGCTGCTAAATGTGGTTCTATTGAATCATGGGTTTTCTTTCACACTTATGTTTCCATACTGACTGAATTCCTGTTTTCACTTTGTCTCTTTACAACAGTGATGATTCTGCTCATGCTTTCCCTGCGGACGCATCGTAAAAAGCCCTACCTATGCGACGAGGAAGACAACGTGCACGAAAACATTGTGCGATACGACGACGAAGGCGGCGGTGAGGAGGACACTGAGGCTTTTGACATCGCCGCCATGTGGAACCCCCGCGAGGTGCACCACCCATTGGGCAAATTAAGACAGGACATGATGCCAGAGATCGAGAGCCTGTCTCGCTATGTGCCTCAGGCGTGCGTCGTTGGTGGTGGCGGGGAAAGTAACGTTCATGGGTATGTGCTGGCGAAGCTTCTAGAGGCGGACGTGGACCCGTGCGCTCCACCTTTCGACTCCCTGCAGACATATGCCTACGAAGGAGAAGGCTCAGTGGCGGAGTCGCTCAGCTCGCTCCAATCAGGGACTTCGAACACCGACCACGAGTACGACTATTTAAATGACTGGGGGCCACGTTTTAAAAAACTTGCAGAGATGTACGGCGTGCTTGAGACCAACAGTTCTCCAATTTGGTAGGGCAAGCACTTTTTTTTAATCAAAGAGAAGAAAATGGACAAAAGCACGTGGAAAGTTGAAGACAAAACTAGGATGTGCTCGTACCTGACATGGGTTGATGTTAGGATCCTGCCAAGGCCTCAAAAGCCTTCATGTCCACAGCAGCAACGTGAGCTGGTTTTAAATTTCCCCTTGAGAGGGGGCTTTCGAGTCACGCTGGACATTTGGAGTCTCACACAGCCATGCATAGGAACGGCTTCAAAGCACATGTTTACCCCCCTCCCTCTACCCCCTCCTGCCTGAATCAGCCACAGGCAGAAGTCCTTTGGTTCAAAGTGATTCAGAGTGATTAATGTTGGATAAAACCAGGAGCACGACTACGTTCCCCACTGCAACTTCAGTTTGAGTGTAGCTTTACACCAAGAGGATAAAAGAAAGAAACCATTGCTGCAACTGTTGTGTTTTTGATCCTAATTTACCTTTTCACGTGCTGTATTTATTTTATGTTAAATTATTTGGATTCTTTCAACCAGCACTGTATTTTGAGCTGTGAGAGGAAATCTTGAAAAGTTTACTTACCGTATATGTTGTATCATACATGATGTAACTGCCCCTAAAGCCTGTGTGAGAGGAGCTTCTGTCAGTGTTTCGATAACATGCACACAAAATGCTGTACACCCACGTGGGTCTTCAAAGTGTTTATTGTAAAATTGTTTGTCATTTTTAAGCTTTTTGTCTCGTATTTCTCAATGTGTGTCCCAAAAACACAAGCAGTTCATAAGAAGGCAGAGGACTAGGAAGGTTTTTTTATTTTATTTATTCAGTCTTTTTATAGAGCTCACTGACAACTTGGTTCTGTGGCAATCTTTCCTGAGATGTGCAACGCAGTGGAAAACTCTGCATACGGCTCGAGCACTTGACCAAGTTAACTTTTTTATTTTACATTTCACACCTTTGCCAGCCGGAGTTTGACAGCAGAGAGGCTCAGTCTGTCTCGTTTGAGAAACTGTTGCTTTTATGCCGCAACACAAATGTGGCTTTATCCTTCAATCCTGTGGACTGCAGGGAAACTGATTATGTGTATTAAGTGCCAAATGTAACAAGACATATAAAGGGGTGTGGGGGGGGGGTTGAAAGAATGAAATAAGAACAAGTGTAAGATGCAAACACCAAAAGAAAACATAAGGTCTTAGAAACTGGGAATGACGTGTCTTTTGATAACTGAGTGTGGTCATTTGATAATAATGTGTTCAGTCATACTGCAGTAAGTGGTATGTGAATGTACATATCTTTTGTATTCTTGTTAATAAAAATTGAAGAAAGAAATTTGCCTTCATCTTATCAAAGGATCATAAAGTCTACTATTGCCTGAGCACCATAGTTCAGCCACACTCCACAGCAGAAGCTTTACTCAAGGAACAAATAAGTTGTGTAAAGCTAGACTGTGGATGACCAAATCGACATTCAAATTTCTACACAATTTAGGGAGATTTGTTTTTTTAAGTCATTTTCCAATTCAGTGCAGCAAATCAAGTTAGGTGTGTCAATTAACAGTGAATTTACACAGCTGGTACATTGGTATAGTTATACAATCATATTAATGGTTTTGATTATTTTGTATATAAAGAGAACTATAATAGCAACACATGTATTTTTCAAGCTATTTTGATCATTTAGCTCAACAAAGGCCCTATGGTATCCTATCATCACACCTTAGGTGTTGTCCATGCAGGAATGGTGGTTTGTGACATATATTTGTATTATTGTCATAATCTGGTGTGCTTGTCGATGTGAATCCAGTGGTGCAAGCAAAGACTCGGATGAGCAGAGAAAAAGTAACTAAACACTTTAATGATACAAAATAAACAGACTGTCGTGGCAGTACTCACATAACCATAGCGTAGCATAGGGAACCATGAAGCATAGGACAAGACACCAGGGAACACAGACGATGACCCGACAAAGATAATGACAAAGAGTCTAAGTAATATACACACAATAATCAACTAAATCACAAACACCTGAAGATGTAGAAATGGGAGACAAAAGGTGTAAGGATGGGAAGTGACCAACAGAGGGAGCCATCCTTACAGTACACCACCCTCAAGGACACTCCCTGGTGGCCTCAAGAAAAACTCCCCCAAAAACCTAGGGCGGGCGGAGGGAGAAACTGCAAGGGTGGAAGGCACGAGGAAGACAAAGGGACACAAAGAAAACAGAAGGGCAAGAAACCAAAAACTGATGGGGCAAGGCTTGGGAGTAAACATAACTAAAAACTAGACTATGGAAACTAAACATAACTAAAACACAAAGACTAGACTATGGAACTAAACTAAATACAAAGACTAGAACTAAGCAATTACTAAGAGTTCAAAAAGGGTGACTAGGAGGTCGTCAATAGGCAAAGGTACGTCGGAAGGGTGGCCATCCATCAGGCATAGTCATATCGGGCAGGCGGCCGTGAGGCCGTCTATCAGGTAGAGATACGTAAGGCGGACGGCCGGGAGGCCGTCCATCTGGTAGAGATACGTCAGGCAGGCGGCCGGGAGGCCGTCCAGAGATCATAGGCGAGTTATCAGCAGACGAGGGGACGTCAAGCAAAGAGATGTGGTTGGGTGAAAAGACGTTTGGAGAGACCGGCGTGAGACCTGCAGGCGGTGAGTCCAGAGAAGCCGGATCCGGCAGCGAGACCAGACGAGCCAAACTCGGGAGAGGCGGATCAGTCGGGTGGCCAGGAGCTAAGACCTCGGTGGCAAGATCTGAGTCTTTGTCTGCAGGTTCATAAGGCATAGAGACTTTGTCGGGGGTAGAGACGTCGTCGTCCGCTCCTCAGAAAAGCGAGGGTTTACACACTCCTAATCTGTGCGTCCTTCAGGCTCTTCCTCTGTAGCCGTTTTCGCATTGCACGGCCCTCAATGGCTCGGCCCGCCCCGCCTTCTAACCCGGGTTCGTCATGTTTGCATTTGCCTTTTCCGCCCAGGGTCAGCTCTCGTTTTGGAACCCGCTCGATCGTGGTTCTGATCGGGCCAGGCTCCCTGGCCCAGTTTGAAGTCATATACTGCTCACATTTGATTTGTTGTTTGCAGCAGGGGCGGGACTCATTCTAACAACAACCTCAGCGCGAGCTGATTTCATTAATATTTAACTACAGAAACCCCTAAAAAAATTGTTAGCTGAATTAGTGTTTCTGAGTTAAATTTTTGTTAATGACTGATTACAAATCAGCTTATGTTAGGACGTAAATAACACGAAGCGCGCACCCATAGCCTACAGAGCATTTCCGCCTTTCAGCGCGAGCTGAAGTTCATTAAAATATAACTAATATTCTCTAACTGTTGCGCGTAGCCAGGGTTTTAAAATATAACTGATAATCTCTAAATTCTGCGCGTGCCAGCATTTTACAAGGGGCGAATCCTTCATAGTAAAGGTGGACTCCAAAAGACCTAATAAGCTGCCGTGGCTGAGAGGATAAGCTCTCGGCTTTAAGCCCTACATTTTATCTTGACCCGTAGGCTACGAGTTCGAATCTCACCTGGGTCAAGTTATTTTACGTTTGTCTTTTATTGGAGAAAATAAAAAGAAGGAGTTTGTGTTATGCTTAACACAAACTACTTCTTTTTATTTTCTCCAATAAAATGTATGGCCAAAGACAAACGTAAAATAACTTGACCCAGGTGAGATTCGAACTCGTAGCCTACGGGTCAAGATAAAATGTAGGGCTTAAAGCCGAGAGCTTATCCTCTCAGCCACGGCAGCTTATTAGGTTTTTTGGAGTCCACCTTTACTATGAAGGATTCGCCCCTTGTAAAATTCTGGCACGTGCAGGATTTAGAGATTATCAGTTATATTTTAAAACCCTGGCTACGCGCAAGAGTTAGAGAATATTAGTTATATTTTAATGAACTTCAGCTCGCGCTGAAAGGCGGAAATGCTCTGTAGGCTATGGGTGCGCGCTTCGTGTTATTTACGTCCTAACATAAGCTGATTTGTAATCAGTCATTAACAAAAATTTAACTCAAAGTCAAAGTCAACTTTATTGTCAAAACTGCAATATGTACAGGACATACACAGGATTGAAATTACATACATGTGCATACATGTCAGAAACACTAATATATATATTCAGCTAACAAATATTTTTTAGCGGCGTGTCCTCTCTTAAAACACTGTAAGCGCCCACACAAGAACACTCCACCCACGTCAAGAGAACGCCCCACCCACTTCAAGGCTTGCTCTCCACATAATGCGTAATAAACGGGGGCGGGCCAGGGCTGGCTCTGAGCCAACCAGGGACGAGCCGGACTGGGGAGGGCCGTGCAATGCGAAAACGGCTTGTGAGTCCTGCAGGTGTGCGGGGGCACTGGTACCCACCCTCTGCGCAAGTCTCTCCAGAGACTTCACAGAGCCCGTGTGACAGCATGGGCTGTGTGGTACACCCCCACCTTCGAAATTCTCCCCAGCTCTTCTGACAGCCTAAAAGGAGACGCTGTGGGAAGCGGGGATTGAAACCCGGCAAAGTCTTTACTTTTGGTCTGATACTTTCTACGGCATTGACGTGGACCATGAACTGGATCGGGCCAAGACTCCTCTGGTTCCGAGTCGTTGGAAACAGACCACTAGGGGTGTAACGATACACAAAACTCACGAGACGAGACGAGACGAGAAAATCACAGATCTCGCGAGAACGAGACGAGATTTTAACATTAGTTCAAGAAAACTTCAAAGATCGGTTTTATGCCGCAAAAAGGCTTTTATTCTGTTTTAACATGTATTACAAACCCAACTGATGTCTTCATTTTACTGATTGAATCTCCTTAGACCTTAGAACGTTCAACTTTGTTTAAAAAAATAGATATTCACGCAGGACTTTCCAAAACTGACTCTGCAGCCGTCACTCACCAGTGTTGCCAGATTGGGCGGTTCACCGCGATTTTCCTTCTGACTTTTGCGGGTAGAGATTGCTTTGGGTGGGTGGGACTCTATCTGGCAACACCGGTCACACCGGTGTTTACACGCGTGTCTTTACATTCGGGGCAGCGTCGGCAGCGCCGGGACCCTCCATCAATGTAGAGGCGTCTGCGGCACCCTCCATCAGTAGTTGGGGCGTCTTCTATAGCAACTTCATCCGGCGAAGCCATGCTGTCCGTGACGCTGACTTGCTAGGGGCTCTGCTAGCATTAGCATTAGCATCTCGCGAGACAACGTTACCTCTCAACGAGAGATATCGCGGGAGTTTAATATCGCGAGATCTCGTACAACGAGATCTCGTTACACCCCTACAGACCACAGTGAATACGCCCGTGAGGGAGTGTAGGAAGGAGCCGGCTCTTCGCGGCCGTCACTGCGCCTCCTCCTCTCACGCTCCGCCACTAAAAGCGGAGAAGAAAAAATCTCTAGTCCTGGTCTGTGGCGAGTCCAGACGACAGCTGCTTCATCATAAACTGGAGCCATTTCTTTCAGCCCCTGAGTAGATCCGGTCTTACGCTTGCTGGATTCACGTTCTTTTGGTCTGGTCACACTGTCATAATCCGGTGTGCTTGTCGATGTGAATCCAGTGGTGCAAGCGAAGACTCGGATGAGCAGAGAAAAAGTAACTAAACACTTTAATGATACAAAATAAACAGACTGTCGTAGCAGTACTCACCAAACCATAGCGTAGCATAGGGAACTATGAAGCATAGGAAAAGACACCAGGGAACACAGACGATGACCCGACAAAGATAATGACAAAGAGTCTGAGTAATATACACACAATAATCAACTATAAAATATTTAAAGTACAATTTACTTGTTGAATACAACACAACAACTGTGTAAATGGCCTTACCATGAAAAAAAAAGATAATTTAGAAATGAATGTAATTAATTGTATCTCTAAATAAACTAAACTATTATTACCATATTTTCCGCCCTATAAGTTGCATCAGTCCAATTATGTCAAATAAATTGGAAAAATCCATAAATATGTTGCTTCGCCCTATAATTTGCATCTATTATGCGTCAAAGCTGATGTAACGCATCACCGCTGACGTTAAGCGTCACGGCTGACAACCCGTAAATGTGGGCCAGTGTTTTGCCCAAAATGGATCAACAGCCAAATGGCGGCCACAGGAGCGTGCAAGAAGGACTTTAACAAGATTAACACTTAAAAACATAGCATGCCCTCTCCGGGTCGGGGAGGAGGTCCTGCCCCAAGTGGAGGAGTTTAAGTATCTCGGGATCTTGTTCACGAATGAGGGAAAACTGGAGCGTGAGATCGATAGGCGGATAGGTGCAGCGTCCGCAGTGAAGCGGGCGCTGTACCGGTCTGTCGTGGTGAAGAGAGAGCTGAGTCAAAAGGCAAAGCTCTCAATTTACCGATCGATCTACGTTCCCACCCTCATCTATGGTCATGAGCTTTGGGTTATGACCGAAAGAACGAGATCTCGGATACAAGCGGCTGAAATGAGTTTTCTCCGCAGGGTGTCTGGACTCTCCCTTAGAGATAGGGTGAGAAGCTCAGTCATCCGGGAGGGACTCGGAGTAGAGCCGCTGCTTCTCCACATCGAGAGGAGCCAGTTGAGGTGGCTCGGGCATCTGGTTAGGATGCCTCCTGGACGCCTCCCTGGTGAGGTGTTCCGGGCATGTCCCACCGGGAGGAGACCCAGAGGAAGACCCAGGACACGCTGGAGGGACTATGTTTCTCGGCTGGCCTGGGAACGCCTTGGGATTCCCCCAGAGGAGCTGCTCCAAGTGGCTGGGGAGAGGGAAGTCTGGGCCTCCCTACTTAGGCTACTACCCCCGCGACCCGACCCCGGATAAGCGGACGAAAATGGATGGATGGATGAACACTTAAAAACAATTGTTTGTTTGCTGAAAATTATAGCAAAGATGTGTCTTAGCTGAACGTTTCCTTAATAAATGAACGTAATTGTGAAATTAGCTGGATTTAAAAATTAGTTTTGCTATGTGCAAAACCTGCACCCGCACGGGTGGGAATGCTGCAGTTCTTTAAAATTTAGTAAGATAAACACCTAAAAAATATATTTGTTTGCTGAAAATTATAGCAAAAGTGTTTCTGAGCTGAACTTTTCCTTAATAAATGAATATAATGGTCAAATCAGCTGAATTTAAATCGTTTCGCTACGGCGGCTCAACAAAACGAGCACGCGCAGCAACAGACATGCAGTGCAGCGAACAGACCTGCAGTGCAGCAAACAGACCTGCATCTCTTTACAATTAAAAAAGATAAACACCTAAAAATATATATTTGTTTGCTGACATTATAGTAAAAGTGTGTGCCAGTTTAACTTTTCTTAATAAATGCACTTTGACGGTTAAAACATGGTCAAATGTCGCAAACGAAATAAAACGGCTTTAAAATTACTACACGCCCAGCCGCCCATAATGATGACAGAAACAGCTATTTATTTTATGGTTTTTATTCAAACCCATTGAACTCTTCGTCTTCTGTGTCGCTGGCGAAAAGTTCTGCCAGAGACTGAGGAAGGTGATTCAGCGCTGATACGTCCTCTTCCTCGTTGGGGCTGTCCGAGTCCGCGTCCGCGTCAGCTCCAGCGATCCCAGCCTCTCTGAAACCCAACATTATGTTTTTTTTGGTCACAGAGGTCCACCACGCTTTGTCGATCCATTCGAGGACCTGTTGGAAAGTGGCGTGGCGCATCCGTCCTGTGGCTGTAAAACTGTGCTCCCTACTGACCATCCATTTCTCCCACCGGCAACGCAGAGCTGCTTTAAAGCTGCGGTTTACAGAAATGTCCAGCGGTTGCAGCACTTTGGTTAATCCTCCAGGGATGATGGCAGGGATGTAGTTGCACGTTTTTATCGTGTCCTTGAATTGCGGTGTGATGTGCGCGCGCATGCTGTCCATCACCAGCAGAGCTTTCTTGGTTTTAAAAAACTTGTCTGGCCGCTTAGTGAAGCATTTAGCGAGCCACACCTCCATCATCCCCGTGTCCACCCATCCCTTTTCGTTCACCGCCAAAACCATGCGCGGGGGAAGCTCCTCTTTAGGCATGGTCTTTCTTTTTAAAAAATGACCATCGGCGGGAGCTTTGTTCCATCTGCACAGCAGGCCAACACCACTGTGAAGTGGGACTTCTCGTGACCAGTGGTGAGGATGTTCACACTTTTCTCACCTTTCTGGGCCACATTCTGTCCTATCGGGATGTCGAAAGTGAGGGGCACCTTGTCCATATTAATAATATTGTCTGGCGAGATGCGGTGCTCCTGCACCTGATGGTCCACAAACGCGCGGAAACTCGCCACCTTCTCCTCAAAGTCCGCCGGCAGCTTCTGGCACATTGTGGTGCACGCTCTGATCGAGAGCTGGTGACGGCGCAGAAACCTGAAGCACCACGACGGTCCCCCAGCAAACACTGTGATGTCCGTCTCCTTAGCGACCGACATCGCGTGGAGAAGTAGCTGCACAGTGGACAGCCCTCTGCCAGACGCTCGCTCCTCCACGACCCACGCCTTAATTCTTTCTTCCAGATCTGGCCACTGGGCCTTGCACGTGCAGTTAGCCCTCTTCAACCGCTTCATGGCCGTGAGCGAGACCTCTGCCTTCCTCCAGTCACAGATGAGCTTCTCACTCACCCCGAACTTGCGATCAGCTACTCTGTTGCCGTACTCAGCTGCAAATTTTATAACCTGCAGCTTGAAATCAGCAGAGTAAGATCTTCTCTTGGGCAGCATTTTTCTCTCTTTGTTCTCGCTGTTGTTCGCTGTTGTTGTATCTTTGATCTTAGTCGATATTATTATTGATTTTATTTTATTTTATCACTTGTTTTATTTTGATCTTTGCTTTGTTACACTTTGTAGCACTTTGAGATTTTTATTAATGAAAAGTGCATTATAAATGGAATTCATTATTATTATTATTATTATTATTGTTCGCTGTTCTTGTTGTCGTCTCTGTTCTCCTACTTACACTCACGTATTTGGTGCGAGGTGATGGGATTTTGGCGGTTCTGAATACACAAATATTGGGAAATGCCTACAGGTACGCCGGCAGCCGTCAACAGCCTAGAGGGCCCTTTAGTGCCCATAGCGGCCAAAACTGGTACTGCCTGAGCCCCTAGCGGCCGAAACTGGTACTGCCTGCACCCCAAGCTGCCCAAACTGGTACTGCCTGCGCCCCTAGCGGCCCAAACTGGTACTGCCTGCGCCCCTAGCGGCTGAAAGTGGTATTGCACCATTTTTTTGGGCCAAAATGAAAAACGGTCATTTCTCAGCCAAATATTTGTCTAAAGATATGGGAAAAAATACATAAATATGTTGCTTCGCCCTATAAATCACAGGGCATGAAAATTAGTTTAAAAAAAAATTTGACTTATAGGCCGGAAAATATGGTACTTCCTAATGACAAAGTTGTGAAGTCATCCCACAGTCTGCACACCCACAACACTGAACATGGCAAGAAGCAGCAACATCAGCACATACTGTAGCCAGTGTGAGATGACAGGAATCATTCATAGACTGAGACAACATTAATGAGATCAACTACAAGCCCTGAGAGAACTGATAACAAGATGTCTGCTGATATTATTTGCATATTAAAATACTCAAATTGTCACATCACAAGTTTCACACATCACCAAGTACCGGTACACAAATAAACCCACTTTTTCCTAAACATACTTTGCTGAAATTATTCTATGAATTGTGGTTTTTTACCCAGCACATTTTTTTCATATCTATTTAATTATATGAAAGACATGTTCAATGCACAGAGTTAACTTGTCCACTGTATTTGCAATGAAAAAACAAGTGTCAAATAAAAAGCCTTAGGGACAATTATAGCAGGTGTGATAACTAGATCGAAGAGTTACCGGTACATTTAAGATGTTAATTTAATCTAATTTTTATTCTAAATTAATATGAGAACCCAGTGTTTCCCCTACCATTATACAAGCGGGGTGCCCCACCCCGTCAACAGAACTGAGCACCCCACCTACCAAACCAAACTTGATCACCCACCCGGCACTGGCATAGCACTAAGCTAGCAGCGCAAAATACAGGCTTTCTAACTAAAATGCTAAAGGGAGCACTCACGTTGCCTCTTCCCTCATGCTGAATGCCCCCCGCCTCCACTCAAAAAACTGTTAGTACAAGCTGCACTCAGACATGTGACAGTCCCCCTGTCAACAAAAATCATGGATGAGATGAGCACCCGGCCATGGCAAGTTAACTAGGGGAAACACTGGAACCACATTTAAAATATTTGGTAGGGAGCAAATAAATGTTGACAAGAGCCAAATTTGGTCTGTGGGCCTTGAGTTTGACATATGTGCTTTAAACTATATGAACTAATAGAACCAATAACTGGGTTCACAGTTATATAAAAGAGGTGAGTGAGGAATAACATTTATATTGAACATTATAAACAGAGTAAACATCGGCCAAGTAGAGAAAACAAAAATAATAAGTAGAAAAATATGAAACACATTGTGTCTAGGCACCTTGGAATAATACAAGTGCTTTTTAAATAGCACTTTGCTTTCTCTGTGAATAATAACCCTGCAATATTTGAGAGATCTGAGTTAGGGGTGGGCGATATGGCTCAAATATTATATTGTGATATTTCAGAGCATTCTGACTATAACGATCAATTCCGTGATATAACAAAAATAATAATAATAAATAAATAAAAACCAGAAATCAAAGTTATTTATTTGACAAAATTAACTTAACATGTTGCTTTGCAGTATTATATAAAATTAAAAAAAAAAAAACAAGGCATAATTTTACTGAAATTACTTTATTTAGTAAAGTATTCAGTCTCCAAGTACCGGCAGTTCAGAGCGGAGTGGGGGGAGACAGTTGAGCTGTCTGTACCTACAGTTTAGAGCTGGATGGAGAGACAGCTGAGACGCGCGTTGTTTGTTTTTAGCATTTTAGCTAGCTAGTATTGCGCGTAACTAATTAGCGTTACACCAGTACAGACGGGTGGAGGGGAGGTGCGCAGTTCGGTTTGGTCGTTCGAAGCGCTTGGTTGTTAAGGGGGCGGGGCGCCTTGACGTATTACATCATGAAATTAGCATTTCATGATATAATTTTTTTGCCCGGGCAAGCTTTTTTTACCGGTATTATGGTGAACCATATGATATTGCCCAGCCCTAATCTGAGTGTCCAAGGGATCCCAGGAGCTAGAAGCATTTTGCTTCTGATAGGGTCTTCTACAGTTTGGTTCTGTGTTAGGGGCCAGACAATGTGTGACTGAGAAAACACGATAGCAGATTATTATTTTTTTGGGAGTATGTAGGAGAGGCATATGTGTTGTATTTACAATATGCGTAAAAGATACAGGGCTCAAACAAAATAGGATGAACCTTCAGGGGTCGTAAATTAAATAACTACAAACATAATCTCTTAAATGGGCATACAAGGTCACAGAACACAAACAACCACAGTGCAGATGTATACTGACACACAACTACCTGAATTTACTGTATGAAATCATTTTACTTTCTAAAGATAAATTATAAATTATGTACACTTGTAAAGCACCTTTTCAGTCTCCATTAGTTTGATAGTGCGGTTTGAAGTGCTTCTTATCATCTTTTACAGCACATAAACACCCATACAGTGCTACTTATCTTGGGACGCTATATACAGTATAGGGCAGCACACATTGAGACAAGGTAAAATAGGGGTCAAACCTTAAATTTCCAACTCATAAAGCGTCTCTCTCTTGTCAAAGTTGCCTTTCAACAAAAGGTTATTATGGGGAGTGCACAGTCAGCATTACTTCTTTATTTAGGAGGAACAAACCGTTTTGTGATCGAATATCTGACATAAAACAGCCCTTTTTACAATTTGAAATGCAATTTGAAATTTAACTGCAGCCAGTAAGTTGACCTTTATATTTGTTTGTGATTTTTATTTATTTATGTAGCTGAAGTGCAAAATGTTGATTTAGGGTTTAATAAAAATTTGGGAGTCTAGATATATTTAAACTTTCTTTGAGTAGACATCTTAATTCATTTTAAGGTATGCTTGATATCACTGCTGTACTTATATGCTTTTGTTTAAAAAATATCTTAAGTAGAAAAGAGATTACATAAAACCATTAAGTTAAAATCCCACCACTATCTTTCAAAAATGTAAAAAGCCAGATAAACTGTCATAAAATATTTAAAGTACCATTTACTTGTTGAAAACAACACAACAACTGTGTAAATGCCCTTACCATGAAAAAACAAAAAACAAAAGATAGTTTAGAAATGAATGTATTATAGCACAAAAACAGTCATACAAAAGACTACAGATTTCAGAAGACCAGTCTTCCGCAGTGGGGAGGTCTTGCAACTTACCAACCCACATTAACTCTTTCTCCTAGTGACACTGAGTCCCATTCAGACCCATGCAGAGGCAGCTGAATGGTCCGTTTATGTCCGTTTATGAAAATGCCTCAGACTGTAATAAGTTCCAGAGCCTCTAGCAGGAAAAAAAAACTAGCTTTAAGTACCCTCCTCCCTAAGAAACCTCTAAACTGAGGAGATGGAAAAGTCAGCATATAAACACACAAACACTGTAGTTTTACAAGCAAATGCACCAGTTCAGATGGTAAAAATGAGACGGCACATGTTATGTTGTTCTTGGTTGTTCAAATGAATGACAGGCAAATTACTTAAACTGGGCTGAGTAAGATGCCACGCAGTCTGTAACATCTTCACTGAACCAGACAAATTAATAATAATAGATGATGATGTGGCAGTTTGTTGTATCTCTGCGTAAAGTTCTACAACAGGTTTTTGAATAATTTTTATTTTGCATTATACCATGAAGA
This sequence comes from Garcialebias charrua, assembly GCA_038048925.1. NCBI lineage: Eukaryota > Metazoa > Chordata > Actinopteri > Cyprinodontiformes > Rivulidae > Garcialebias > Garcialebias charrua. Next base: position 62,288 of record JBBPBX010000849.1, read on the forward strand.
AACTGCACTTTAATTCAAGTTCAAGTTCAAGTAGGTTTATTGTCATTTCACCACGTGAGGTGGAACAAAATTATGTACAGAGGGTCCCAGTTACACCCAACAATAGCGAAAATATACGGTAGTGTAAAAAGAAACTGTAGGATTTACACTAAGATATTCGATAAACTAACGGCAAACGGTACACTAAAAGATCTAAGATATATGCTAAATACTAATAATGTACGTAAAACAATATGGCGCATCAACAGCAGCACGAACATGAGTCTGTGTGAGCAGATGGGTATGAATGAATACGAATGAATGCAGCAGCATGAAATAATCAACAGCATGGATAATCAGCACTGCATATTACAACTTAGCCTGGCCCTCGCCTTCCTGCACAGCTCCGCTCAATTCTCATTTCCCTTCACTGCACAGTCTGGGATTCCTCCTATAGACAAGGATATCTCCGGTAGATTTTTGTTCGGACCAATCAGAGAACAGAAGGCGGAGTTTTGAACGACGTCGACTGACGTCGTCATTCAAAATGGCTGCCGCCACGAAGGAATTTTCATTAAAACAAGGTAAAAAACTATTATTTCTCTGCTGATAAAAAATATATTTCTTAGCTGACGTTATATCAGAAGTGTTCCTGAGCAATCAGAGAGCAGAAGGCGGAGTTTTGAACGATGTCGACTGACGTCGTCATTCAAAATGGCTGCCGCCACGAAGGAATTTTCATCAAAACAAGGTAAAAAACTATTATTTCTCTGCTGATAAAAAATATATTTCTTAGCTGACGTTATATCAGAAGTGTTCCTGAGCAATCAGAGAGCAGAAGGCGGAGTTTTGAACGACGTCGACTGACGTCGTCATTCAAAATGGCTGCCGCCACGAAGGAATTTTCATCAAAACAAGGTAAAAAACTATTATTTCTCTGCTGATAAAAAATATATTTTAGCTGACGTTATATCAGAAGTGTTCCTGAGCTTAACAGTTCCTAAATCAATTCACGAAATGGTCAAATCTGCTGGATTTAAATAGTTTCGGTTTGATATTTTCCAAACAGCCTCGGGTGCGCTACGAAAATAAATGATAAAAAATCGAATTTTATCTCAAATGTTTCATCTAGGCCAACAGTCAGTAAATTAAAGACATATAATTACACACTGGTGGCAGAAAAAATATCCACCGAGTGGTTTCTGAGCAATTTATCTGATAGCCTGGACCTCGCCAGGCTAAACTAACAAAACTCCGCCTTCTGTTCTCTGATTGGTCCATTCAAAAATCTAACGGAGAAATCGTTTGTCTATGGGAGAGATGCCAGACCCTAGTCCAAAGCGAAGTGAAGGACATGGGTCTGGTTCCAACCAGGCTAATTACAACTGTAATCAAAGTGGAATTACAGTGATTTTTTTTCTTTCTTCACAGTGCTTATCTTGGTTAGAGATTTAATCAGCAAAGGAAAAGGAAAGAAAACCTTTCAGTGAGGAGATTTTTTTTTCAAGTTTCAAGGCTGCTGTGTAAATTTAAAGAATATTTCACAGAGTACTATTATACTATATTAAACACAATAGGAAAACATACATATTTTCCTAAACAAAATGTGCCATTCCTAAAAGCCAAATATTTATCTCTGTGTTCAATTCTCAGGTTCTTATCCCTCTGGCAGAGGTTGGTGACGTAAATCGTGCTCAAGGGCTTGTGACTAGAGAATTGAGTTCTACATTAATTAACAGAAGCTATTTAATGGATCTGATGCCACAACTATTGTGAAAAGTCATAAAAATAAGCTATATTTTTATCACATTTCCTGCCCAAGTGTGTGTAAATACAGGTACCGTACTTTTCGGCGTTTAACACGCTCCTGTTTATAACCCGCTTTGTCCAATTATTGTCAATAAATTGGAAAAATCCAAAAATAACACACTTCGCCCTATAAGACGCATCTATTATGTGTCACCGCTATGCGACGTGTCAGCGCCTCATTTGCCCTGCTGAAAATGGCGGCCACAGAAGCGAGCGAGCACCGAAGGACTTCACAAGATTAACACGGTAAAAACAATGGACCTTACCAAGCTCCGCCCACAGGGCCGCGTTTCATTGGCTAATGCCCATAACACGTCACAGCGCAGCTTCCACGTGCGTGGCTTCCTCACAAACAAACGCTACGGTAGTAATAAACACATGCTAATTTACAGTGTTAGCTAGCATACGTGCAGAATTTTTTTGCGTCAGGGCTGGAAAAATGGTCCTCCACCGTCAGTGGGGTATCTGTACAGGAGATGTCAGGTACCCTGACCGTATTTGTGGAAGTAAAATTCACTGTTTCCCTATATGTGGAACTGAATGCCTTGCTTGGATCAAAGCTTGTGCACGACCACAAAACTGAACAATTATTTCTTTCACCAGCAGAGAAGGGTTGACCTGCTTTTGAAACCTGCTAGTTAACAACACGCGGTCACGATGAGAGAAAGCCACAGTTCACTGAACGTCCTGGAAGTTGGGAAGAAACAGCTCTGCTAACTCCACGAGCTAGCTAACACAACGAGCTCTACTGTCGATTTCACCTAAAACTGCACAAAATCGTGACACGAAGGCTGGATTTTAACTAACACACCGGACGGCTGAGCTCGTTAGCCCTCACAAAAGTCGCTGTCGGCGTGTTTAGCAGCTAAAGCAGCAACGGCTAACCAACCACTTAAGGAATGAATGGAGATTACAGTTAGCATTAGCTTTGCGACCAAGGCACACAAACTTTTGCCAACAATAGAAATCGCTGATTTCAAAAGTAACCCTCAAAACCATGAATGCCTGACTTACCCAGCCTTGCAGAACAATAGGCATCAGTGATCCTGTCCACAGCTGTAATAATGCTGAGCGTGAGCTGCTGTTTTCCATCGGCCGGTACCGGTAGCATTTAGCTGTGAGCGCACACTGTTTGAGGCATCGCGTGGCTCAAACAACTTGATTACGTCCAAAAAAAAAAAAAACATGAACTTGTTGGATCCCCTGTCCATTGTCGTGGCTGATATTTTGTTGGAATCTGGCAGAAATGATACACTATTCGACTCAGAAATACCCTGCAGTCGACGCCATGTTTCCATTGAAACCAGCTGTGCGACGCTTTGTTTGTGAGGTAAGCAGCCATGTTGAAGCTTAGGGGGCGTTTCTGGGCGGAGCTTGGTAAGGTCCATTATTTTTTTGCGAGAAAAAATATATTTCTTAGCCGACATTATAGCACAAGGGTTCCTGAGCTTAACCGTTCCTTAATGAATTCACAAAATGGTTAAATCTGCTGAATTTAAATTGTTTCGGTTTGACTTGTTCCAAAACAGTCTCGTGCACTACTAAAATAAATTATAAAAATTTGAATTTTATCTCAAATGTCTTATACATGTCAACAGTTTGTAAATGAAAACCCATATAATTACACTCTGAAAGCCTAACAATGGGCCTCATGCAAGAACATGTTCGTATTTTTATCCTAAATTTCTCTTACTTTTGTTCGTACGAAGCGTTCGTACGAACATGCCACGTCAGATTCAACAAACTCTTCTATCCTCAGGAAAAGTGTGTAAATGAGCTGCGCAAATATGATGAATTGCACCTGTTCTATCCACCTGCTCGTGCACGCGGAGAGGTCATTTACATAATTCCCACCCCTCAAAACACCATATAAGGCTACGTTTCCTGCCTCAGAGAGCAGGAAGTGTCCATTCATAAAGATGACAGCGAGAAGTATAAAGAAGAACTTTACTGGTGCGGAGATTGAAGTTCTGCTCTCAGAGTAAATAACTAACTAACTAAATAAATAAATCTGTAATTTTTAGCAGCGTCAGCTGTGAATCTGCTTTAAAGCCGAGGACCCACTCAAACGTGCGGCGCGCACGGACCATCCCCGGGGCACGGGGGGTGGGCCCGGGCGCGACGTGCGGGAGGCGCACGGGGGTCGACGTGGGGCGCTCGGCGATCCTCGGCACGCGGCCGGCCCACGGAACTTTGTACCCAGCGGCGTGGCGGTCCTGCTCGGCCGTGACCTGCCGCGGCCCCCGAGTACCCGCGTACTCGTCCGCGACCCGTCCGGGCCGCGGCGGTGGGTGTGAAGCCGCTTTATTTTAATTTAACCAATTTAACCAATTTGTGTCGTTGCATTTACCGTAAACACCGGTGTATAATACGCTCCGGTGTATAATACGCTTTGGCCAATATGTGGAAATAAATCTGAAAAATCGGTAGATAATACGCTTCGGTGGATAATACGCGCTGCCGTCACAGTCTTTTTTATGGCCACTAGATGGCGCCAGGATACGCCTCCAGGTACAGTCTGTAGGTAAACAGACTACAGGGTGCATTAGCACCCATAGCGGCCGAAACTGGTACTGCACCATTTTTAGGCCAAAATGAAAAAGCGAATCAGAGCCAAAAATGGGTCTAAAAATATGGGAAAAAATACACTTTGGTGTATAATACGCAGGACATTCAAATGAGCAATAAAAGTGCGTATTATACACCGGTGTTTACGGTAATATCCATCCATCCATCCATTTTCTTCCGCTTATCCAGGGTCGGGTCGCATTTAATATTATGGTTCTAATTCAAACAGAAAATAGTGAGTTATAGGTAAATGATCAGAGAATAATTCCAATTAATTGGTAAATGGTAAATGGAGCTTATTTATATAGCGCATTCCAGCCCCCTGTGAGGAGCCCCAAAGCGCTTTACAATACCAGCCATCCACCCATTCATTCAGACATTCATACACCGGTAGTGGTAGCCTGCCTTGCAAGGTGCCATCCAGACCAACCGGGAGCAACTCGGGGTTAAGTGTCTTGCCCAGGGACACAACGAAACATGGTGGGCGGATGCGGGATTCGAACCTCCAACCTTCCGATCAGGGGTCGACTGCCATTACCACTACACCACGGCCGCCCCGTCCTCAATTACAAATTAAAAAGTTACCAACAAGCCAGCCATCTTCATGCGCACCTTGCGCAAGACGCGTGCCAACTGTTTTGCAGCACAAATGAGTCATGCGCTCCTCCTGGCCATCGCGCAACCACATTTAGCAGGTTATATTTCGAATCAGATATAATTTGGACATTTATGGAGTGGTATTGCTTCCGATTGAGGAATGGGAATGCGTCAGGTGAAGGTGCTTTGATCCGCGGATCAAAGCACCTGCGACACACCAGACAAATTACGACGGCCTCGACTTACAACGTTTCGCGGTTACGAACGCCCTCCCATTGAAAAGCATTGTTCGAGTTACGCGGTTTATGCGCTTTTACACCAAAAAATACGGTGCCGAAACTCATCGAAGGACAGCGTAAATTTACAGGAGGTTTACAGGAGGGAGGGGGGAGAGTAGCTTGACGCAGTCAGTGGAAAATTACTACAGGAGACCTCATTGTTTGGACAGGCAGACCAGAGCAGAGAAGGTTAGGTGGGCGGTTTTACGTCGTAAACAAAAGGTGTGGACCTTACTGTAGGATGGACGCGGACCTTACTGTAGGATGGACGGGTGGATGGTGTCGGCAGAAACAGCGGAGCTGGACCGAGGAGCAAGAGCTAACATGCTAACAGACCTTGCTGTAGGATGGATGGGTGGATGGTGTTGGCAGAAACAGCGGAGCTGGACTGGAGGAGCAAGAGCTAACATGCTAACTGACCTACGTGAAGCAGCAGGAAGCTGCAGAGCACGGAGGTGCAACGAGCTAACATGCTAACAGACGGAGGAAGAATTCACCAGCATACCAGTAGATTATTAACTCTTTTTTTCCTTCATTATGGCTCCTAAATGTATGCGGTTTTTGATAATTATGTAAGGTACTGTGTTAAGATAGGCTAAGTGCTTGGTAAAATAAAGTACTGTACGTATGAGGTGCTGTTTGGACGTATTTTCCGAATTACGACGATTTTCGAGTTACGACGGCACGTAGGAACAGAACTCGTTCGTAAGTCGGGGACCACCTGTAGTGTTATGTTGATGTAAAGCTTGGAGCTATGCACTTTTTAGTTTGAAGTGAAAAAGCTGCTCAGACAAAAAGCAAAACGTCTTAAGAAAGAATAAAAAAAACAAGAAGTACAAAGAAGTCCTTATTTAAAAAAATATTTAAACATATTTAATTTAAACGCACATAAAAGTATTCTAGAAAACAATTTAAAGTTCTCCAGTTGCTGCTGTTGAATCTGCAGGGTTGAGTGTAAAAGTCAGACATAAAAAAAGAGGAAAAACAAAAGTCTGCAGTAAAGACAAAGTAATTGTTTAAGATGGTCCATATTTGTTTTTCAAACAGCCTCAATACTCCAGTCTGATAATTTTGAATGCTGTCTACAGCAGGTAAGACAGTGACTGCTCATGACACAGACACTGAAAAATTACTTCAAAAAGTTCCAAAATATTTATTTAAATAATTTTACAAGTGTGTGTGTGTGTCCTTGTTTATGCTACGTTATAAGGCCCAGTTTTGTGTGTGTGTGTGCGTGTGTGTGTAAACATGTGTACAGTATCTAAGTAATAAATGAGAAACCCGATTCAGTTTGACGTGTTGTGTATTTTACAAAGTCCTGTTGTGGTTTTGATGTTGAAAAGTTATGGTGATTAAAACTAAAGTTGCATGTTGTTTGTTTGTTTGTTTGTTTGTTTGTTTGTACAGCACTTTGGTTGGCCTTGTCACTGTTTTAAGTGCTCTATAAAGAAAATGGTATGGTAAAGATCTGAAAACAATAATTTATTGTCAGACATGTTTTCTCATGAGCAACTCAAAGTGCCAATTCTTAAAATATGATTTATGATGTCATTTAATGAACTGCTGCTACAGCTATGCGTCTGCGGTGCAAACAACCTGAAGTAAGCTAATGTCCCTTTTCTACTGAGTAAATATAATTAACAATCACTCATCGGATCTGATATGAATGGGTATATTTCGAGTACCGGTATGTAGAGATGCACCCTTTTTAAAAAATACATTTAAAAGTCTATTTTATTTAAATGTTACTTGTTATTGTTCTTTACATTACAGTATTGTTTTTTTGTGTGTGTGCCATTGTTAAATATTATTCAGATTCAGATTCAGATTCAGATTCAGTTTATTATTGCCATTGTCAATGAACAGGATTCACAGACTAGAAATTTGCTTCGGCATAACGGTGCATAAAATATAGAAACATAAAACATAAAAAAAAACATAAACCATAAAACATCAATACAATATTCAGTGAACAAAACCTACTAATAAACAGCGCAATTAGAGTGGTGCAATCAAAATACATTCTGTCAGGAAGTCAGTGATCCACCTGCAGATGGAGTCGGGTACACCGAGCAAAGAGAGCTTGTCTTGGAGCAAAGCAGGAAGGATGGTGTTGAATGCAGAGCTGAAGTCCACAAACAGGATCCTAGCATAGGTTCCTGGGGAGTCCAGATGCTGCAGGATGAAGTGGAGGGCCAGGTTTATGGCGTCATCTACAGACCTGTTAGCTCTGTAGGCGAACTGCAGAGGGTCCAGGAGGGGATTTATTATTTATTATTTTATTTATTTATTATTACAATATTGTTAAAGTTTGTTTTATGAAAATTTGAGTTTGTTGCCATTAGCTTTGAACAGAACACTCTTATATAAATGAGAATTTTAATATCAATGAGTTTTTCTTTCTCCTGGTAAATTAAAGTATTATTAAAAAATAATTTGGTGATTTGTTGTTTCTTTTATGAAGACGATCACTACCAAGCTAGCTAGCCCAATAAAGTGGAAATAAAAAACATGATGCTCCATTTGCAACTGGGTACTAGACTTTTTAACAAACAGACCACAGTCAGTGAGGATCCACAACTTCTCCTCCTCCACCATAACCCTCAGCACTGGCTCTCCTCAAGGATGTGTGTTGAGCCCTCTCCTGTTTACTCTGCTCACGTATGGTTGTGCAGCTACCCAGGCATCCAGGCTGTCATATTGTAAAGTTTGCAGATGATACAACGGTGGTGGGATGCATCACAAACAATGGCCCTCATGCACGAACCGTTCGTACGCACAGATTTGTTCTTAAACTGTGCGTACGAGTGATTTAGGATCATTTGTGGCATTCAACAATGTTTTCGTATCCTACGATTTTTTTCAGATACGAACAAAATTTACGAGTGGTCCGGACCTGTCGTATATTTTAGGAGCGTCAGTCTGCTGTCATCCAGACGGAATTTCTCCACTAATAACTTCATATTTCGTTATTTAGAAAATATTTAGAGTTTAAAAAAGTCACGCACCACAATTGTTTTTGACAATAGGTTCTGTTTGAAGTCGAATTATAATTTTAAATGTAATAATGACTAACGGATTAAAGTATTTAAATTAAAATCAATTTGTTATCAATGCCGTTTTCTAACACTACAATATCAATATGAAGATCTCAAACTGAAACCAACTTAAATTATGAACTAATTGAGAATTAACTTTCTTGTCTTAATTTATGTTTAATTTGTCTCGGTAACGTAGACTTCGGTAACGCAGACGTTAGTTTGACCTCCTCCTGTCACAGTCATAGCTGTCAGATAGCTCAATGAGTAGAACGTTGTGTCGCAGTTCCGAACCTTATGGGTTCGAGTCCCACATGGGACAACGTATTTTTCTCTCCTTTTAATTCATTCCAGATTAAAAAAAACACAAGAAAACTATTTGCAATACAACAAGAAATGAAGCATAAAGTCTTTTTAATCTGGAATGAATAAATAATCTAAAGAAAGAAGAAAAAAAATAGTCATAACTCGTGGGAATCAAACCCACAAGGTCTCGATAAGCGGTGCAATGCTTTACCCAGTGGGCCACCAGGGCGCATGTATATTTTAAGGTCCACATTTCTTATAAACAAACATTCTTTGGCTTTAGTTGGTCATTTACTCCCATGAGTGACGCTGCTAATAAGGACAGATTTTCTTTTCTTGACCTCAGAGAGCAGAACTTCAATCTCCGCACCGGTAGAGTTCTTCTTTTTACTTTTCGCTGTCATTTTATGAACGAACACGTTTTGCCTCTGAGGCAGGAAACGTAGCCTTATATGGTGTTTTGAGGGGTGGGAATTATGTAAATAACCTCTCCGCGTGCACGCGCAGGTGAATAGAACAGGTGGGATTCATCATATTTGCGCAGCCATTTACACACTTTTCCTGAGGATAGAAGAGTTTGTTGAATCTGACGTGGCATGTTCGTACGAACGCTTCGTACGAACAAAAGTAGGAGAAATTTAGGATAAAAATACGAACATGTTCGTGCATGAGGGCCAATGATGAGTCCAGCTACAGGCAGAAGGTGGTACACCTGGAGAGCTGGTGCAAAGAGAATAACCTTCACATCAATGTGAAGAAGACAAAGGAGATGATTGTGAACTTCAGAAGGAACAAACACACCTACACCCCACTGAACATAAGAGGATCTGCGGTGGAAGTGGTCTCCAGCTACAAGTACTTGGGTGTACACATGAATGACAACCTCAGCTGGAGCAACAACACCACCAGCCTGATCAAGAAAGCGAAGAGACTACTTCCTCAGGCAGCTGAGTCGAGCTGGACTGGGAAGCTCAGTCTTCATCTCCTTCTACAGGTGTGCAGTGGAGAACATCCTGGGCTCCAGCATCAACATGTGGCATGGAGGCTGCACAGCTGCAGAAAGAAAATATTTGCAGAGTGGTGAAGGCTGCACAAAAGTCTGTTGGAGTCAGCCTCCCCACCATCACAGACATATACACCTCCAGATGTAGGAAGAGGGCCACCTGCATCATTTGGGCAGCATGGTGGCACAACTGATAGAGCTGCTGCCTCTCAGCGAACAGGTCCCTGGTTCAAATCCCGGTCCGGGGGCCTTTCTGGGTGGAGTTAGCATGTTCTCTCCGTGTATGCGTGGGTTTTCTCCGGGTGCTCCGGTTTCCTCCCACAGTCCAAAAACATGCATGTTAGGTTGATTGGTAACTCTAAATTGACCCTGTGTGTGAGACAGGTCCCTCTTGTAAATGAGTCCCCGTGGCTCAACGAGGCTAGCCTGTATAAATAAAGGTTGAATGAATGAATTAATAAATCATGAAGGACCCCACTCACCCAACACATACACTTTTTGCCCCACTCCCCTCAGGAAGGAGGAGGTTAAGGAGCATTAAAGCTACTATATGTAACTTTTCTAACAATATATTTTTAACATATTTCTTCACTCTGTCACTAGATTGATGTTAGAGAGGTAATCTCTGAAAAAAATAATAAAATAATATTGTCCCCTTGCTTCTCCAGGTGGTAAATAAGCATTTCTAAAAAGAAAAAGTGACCCGCCATTTTCCAGCCAATAAAAACAAAGTTTGTAACCAGCCAATAAAAACCGAGCTTGAATTTGAATCAGCCAATAAAAACAGAGCTTGAATTTGAATTTCAACAGACCACAAGGGGGCAGAGCCATATATGGCTCTGAGGGGGAGGGATCAGAATGCTTTGCTTGTTGAAATTTTTTCTAAGTGCTGCAGTTCTATAGAAACTGCAGACTTCACCTTTAAGTGTAGAACCACTAAACTGAATAACAGCTTCTACTCTGAGGCTGTAAAGACTCATGAATCTCTAACCAGAATAATCACTGGATTTGACAGGGAGCCAATGGAGAGAAGCTAAAACTGGAGATACACAAAGTATGATCTCTCCTACTACGGTAACTCCAGTTAAAGGTTCAGTATGCAGTTTCTGTAGAACTGCAGCAATTAGAAATATTTTCAACAGGCAAAGCATTCTGATCCCTCCCCCTCAGAGCCATATGTGGCTCTGCCCCCTTGTGGTCTGTTGAATTTCAAATTCAAGCTCTGTTTTTATTGGCTGATTCAAATTCAAGCTCTGTTTTTATTGGCTGGTTACAAACTCTGTTTTTATTGGCTGGAAAATGGCGGGTCACCTTTTCTTTTTAGAAATGCTTATTTACCACCTGGAGAAGCAAGGGGACAATATTTTTTTTAATTTTTTTTTCAGAGATTACCTGGCTAACATCAGTCTGTCAGGAGGTAGTGACAGAGTGAAGAAATATGTTCATAAAAAAAGCTACATACTGAAGCTTTAAGACTCTGGCAGCAGCATTTTGGATCAACTGAAGTCTTTTTAAAGAAGTATTTGGATACCCAGATAACAAACCATTGCAATAGTCCAGTCTAGACGTGATAAAAACATGAACCAGTTTTTCTGCATCATTTTTAGATAAGATGTTTTTTATTTTAGTGATAAAAGTGGAAGAAGAAGGTTCTGGTAACGTTTTTAATGATAAACGACGACATGTCCTGATCAAAAATAACACCAAAGTTTAAGATTTTCTTTCTTAAATGTTATCACCAGATTCACAGCCATTCAAAAAGCTAATACTGTATTGTTTTTAGTCAACATATTTTTGTTTATTAAGAAGAAGAAAAAACACAATCAATTTAACATGCATTATTATTAAGTATATTCCCAGTTACATCATTCTGGCTTCAGCCTTTATTAAACATTTATTTAAATATTACATGCTTATGACTCTGACATTAGGATTACCGGTACTGTGAAAGGAAAGGAAATGACATAATAGTGGGCATGTGAATAACTTGACTAGCATCATTCCGAGCATTTCCTTTAGCTCTGGCTGCAAATGAGGTTTGCACTAAATCAACAGCATGCACACAGCATTACTTTAAATGTATATATATATACACACTATATACTATATATA